>JANDKJ010000785.1:0-17352 GCA_028551335.1 Armillaria sp. CMW 4456 | reverse complement strand
TCAAGATCTAACTTCGCTCTAATCGTACGACGGTACTCAACAAGTTAACTCAACAATCAATCTAGTAGTAAGCTATCAGTGTGAAGTCTCCACTATTAGTAATCTTCCTTCAGATTCAAAATTTGTCTGGGAGATTGCCTAGAAGTAGTTTAACCTTAAGTGTGACAGGTTTATATTTCTTAGTGGCTAAAACCACTGTGGATTTATAGCTGTTACTATCTGTTCTTTCATCTAGATGCTCAAATCCTGGTACTAGAGTCATTTCTTGATTTTTAGTTGTATTCAACTCCAATCTAGACCAATTGTTTCTTTGAACATTATAGATTGGTATATTCTGTGAGTTATTACTAGTTCATACACATGACTGAGCTTAGCTGGTGACTGCAGCAGAACTTTTCCTTGAAAGTATGAATCTAGAAGATTCACTGCTGCAGTGTCTTCCTTTAACTTTCATTATTGTTGATGGCAGCCATGAGGAATGCATCTTGAAGTTCTTCTTTCAAGAAACACTTTCCTTTTTCAGGGCTAAGGTAGGCCTCAATCTCAATACTTCCATCACTGTTTCTGATGACTTGTACAGCTAGCTCTCCCTGAGCATCTATCAGATCCTTGAGCTTGGAAAACCCTCAGTCTCAACAGGTCTTTTTATAGTCAACTGCATTCCCCTTGTATAAGTGGGAATAGTGCATCATTGACCGGTGTTGGGATCCTTGATGGTAATAACTTGGCCTCTGTCTGCATTATTCTGTATTACACTTTCTGTTACTACATCAAATGGTCAACCTAGAAGTACTTTATATGCAGGATTATTGATTATGTGGACTTGTAGATATACTATGACATCCTGGAATATGAATGGGACATTTTTAGCAAGCCCTAGAGTCTTTGCAAGAGACCCATTAGCACTCTGCATATGGATAGTGACATCTGGGTCCCAACCAATGTCTAGACCACAAGCAATTGGCTCTGCCATGGACACTATTTGGGATCCTCCATCTACTACACATTCTTCCCTTCCAACTCCATTAATCAAAGGGAAAACTACCCTTAAACTAGCTGATTGTTCACCAACTATTACAGGTTTAGGTTTTTCTCCTGGTCCTAAAGCTTCTAGATACTGCAAGTAGGGGTCACCAAATATTAAAGATCCAGCAGGAATAATGCCCATCTTATTCCACCTCAGGTATTGCGAAACTGTTACTTGTGCAGGAGGTAATTCACCAACTTTGATCAGATCTAACTCAAGGGTTTCCACCCTGTCATTATCTAGATCAGAGTCATCCTCATTATAGGGCAATTGGGGATCATCTAGATGATCCTCCCCCACATATAAGTGTTTTGCACTACAGGGTTCATGCAACTCTCTTCTTAGCCATTAATTTTGCTAACTCTTTTCTTACTGTTGGTGACAGATCTAACAATTCTTTTGCATCGATAGTGATAGGTGCTTCCAAGACCCTAGATATGACCTCCTGTGCTCTACCTTCTTTATGGATAGGTAACACATTTCTATATGCAGGGGTCTCATTCTCAAGTGGATCTCGGACTTTCTTAGCGAATTTTTCAGGTCTCGGATGGATATCTGCCTCGAGTGGTTTATAACTCAATGGGTTCACATTTTTGTAAGGTAAATCTTTTCATCTAGATACTTCTCTAACTTCACCTTCACTTCCTGATTCCTCATCTCTGTCAATAGATGTTTGTCATTAATGGTAATTCTTTTCACTTGCCTAGATTTTTAAAATGGTCCTCAAAGCTTTTCCTGGGATATAGTCATAGGCTTCGACCTAGTACTCCCTTTTGCCTTCATCAAACCATCTAGAAACCCTGTTGGTCCGCACCAGCACTGGTACCAGGTAGCAACAAATTGGCTGGCATCTGCCTGAGTCTGGCTCACTCTGATTCACCAATTGGTTCATAAAGACCCTCATCTGATTCATAAATGTCTTTTACATCTAGATTCGGATTACTATTATTATTAACAGGTGGAGATACAGGTTGTTGTACTAGATTGTTATTCATTAAGTTGTTATTCTGCTGTTGCTGCAACCTTTGCACTTCTCTCCTTAACTTATTGATAATGTCATCTCTAGTGTCTGCAATTCGGTTGGTATAGACTGAATTTACTTCACTGAGTCCTAAGGGTGTAGCTAGTTGATACACACCACTGACATTCTCATAGTCTTCGAAGTACATTTGATAGGACATTCTTTTTCCTGAAGTACTCGATCACTCCCTTCATAGGGTGAGCTCTGAGCAGGTTGACTAGGCACTGGATTCCCATCTGCCATTATCAACTTTGTCCATAAGCGACCTTGAGAAAACCTTCTGAGATGTGCTTTTTGACATTGTCACAGTCTTTGGCAAAGTGCCCCAGCTTGTGATCATACCAGCAAACATCATCCAAGGTTGCCATTACTTCACTTCACCTGATCTAGGCTTAGTTTGTTGCATGGGTTCCGCAATTGTTGGAGTCCAATAGCTGCTTCTGACACTCAGCTTCATTTTGCTTCTCGGTGATCTCTAGATGATCTAGGAGACTAACAACTTGCTGCTTCACTTCTTCAACTTCGACTTTCAATCCTGAGGTATCTTTTCTTGAACTAGATGATATTTCCAAGGGTGAAGCCTCACTGGTAGTGAAGATACTAGATGTATTTGAACATTTGATATGTGGACATCTGCCTCTGCTACAACTTCTGCTAAGGTATGTAAATCTTCTCTTCTTACTACTTGAGGATGCTGGTGTAGTACCAGTAGTAGGTTGTGCCAGTGTCAAGGTGGTCAAGGCAGCTGCTGGCAGTGGACCCTGCTGCTGCAGTGGAAGCTGCTGGTACAGGAGCTAGACTTGCTGACATTGGTGACAAACTACTCTTCAGGCCTCGCTTAATACTGAGCCTGGCAGAGACATTCTCTCTGAAAGAAGGTGATAATGCTTCTAGAAACTTAGATACTAGTTCTCGGCTTCATAGGAGGTTTTTCCAACTTTGCTTCAGTCAAATTCTTTTGAACTAGGTACTTCACAATGACCCAAGTTCTTAAACTGCCTCATAATGCTAGTTAGTTTATTAATGATGCCAGACTCTTTTGTCTTGAGCTTCTGGATAGTCACTTACTTGATAGCTTCCTTAACCTTCTGCAAAAGTAGCTAAGGAATCATATCTCCTTGGTGGTGTCTTTTGCTATACTCATTCTCTAGTTGGGTGATGGCAGTGTGGATTTGCTCACACATTTGGGCCAGTTATGGCTTCTTCAGCTGTGGGCAAGTCAGAGGCAAGTCCTCCATTTGCCACAGGAAGTAGCCTTATAGTCTCTGTCTTTTCACCAGGTCGTCCACATCTAGGGTTGCCCTCACCTAGCCATAGATCTGGGCATCTTTTGTTACTAGAAGAGATATTTGTACTCCTAGAGGTTTGAAGGGACTGGGAGTTTCACATTGGTGGCAGGCCCTGGTGGGTTGAATACAGGATTGTTATGGATCCAGTACTCAATGGCCTATCTTCTGTCTAGATCAGCATTGCAGACATGCTGCTTCCATTCATCTGGTCATGAGGGGTTAGATTACTAGACTGGTATCTTGTTTAGTCCTAGCTTGTAGGGATCTAAGAGGATCTCAGTGGCCTGTTCTCCAGTACAGTTGTCAAACTAACTCCAGGTGAGGATTCCAATTTCTGGAAGTATTCCATTGCTGTCTTGTGAGAGGTGTTTCATTGAAGTTTGTACATGGCCTTCTGATGCTTTTCCTCCATGGCAGTTCTAGAATTTAAAGTAGTTCTTCCAGATGGCTTTGCAACAGTTCTATGTTCAAGAACTGCTTGCTGCCTGTGCTTGTACAGAATCTTTTGATTTTCCTTTGCCTTTTCCTTTCATTTTGAAGAAGCAAACAGATTGTATACAAACAGCTGTCTTTTGGTAGTTTCTTTGTCAACACTGGGGTAGAAAGGTTGAACAAAATCAACTTCAAAACTTGTTGTTATCAAATCTAGATTTCCAGGGGCTCACAGGTGGGCTCCAGACTCTGATGTGCTCAGTGACAGGCAGTGCACAAAAAGAAAACCTGACTCTAGATCATCAATCTAGAGTCTATCTCTCACTCTAACACACACACACTCAAAATCACCAATTAAGTTCGAGGTGGAGTATGGTAGAAGCACTCTTAACCTAGATTTGATAGTTCTGTCTCGAATTCAACTTCTATTCAAGGCTTTGTAAATGTTTACACAAGATACACTATCATGGCAGTGAGGTATAAGTGCAAAGGGATTTTTATAGGTATCTTTGAGTTGTTTAGACTCAGATAACTTTGTCTAGGTGCTAAAAAGCTGATCTAGATTCACTTTCAAAACAGAAACAATCAAAGAACACACTGGTTCTACAAAGAGCACACAGACTCTGACTACACAAGTTTGCAGACTTGAGACAAAGAAGCACACAGTCTTCTACAAAGGATACACAGATCCTGACTTCAAGTACACAGACTTGCAAAGAGTACACGGACTCTTCAATTGTTTAAATTCTAAGTTCTCTAGGCTTTTCTACTTCATCTAGATCAGTGTTTTTCAATTGGTTGACTTTGTAAAAAACTTATTCATGCAGTCAAGGATGTGCACTTATAAAATCCTTTATTTGACTTGGTAGCTATGAGCCACTAGCACAAATGAGGGGAAATGCTTTCCTACTGTTATGTGTCTAGATGGCAGTAATGTATAGTATTCTACATCTAGGTATAGGGGTCTTGTATCTAGATTATTATGGTACGATACAAGCTTTATTTTACAAACAATGAGTCATGTATTTTCAAGAATTGCATGATTCCGAGATGTTTATTCATTGCCTCAGAGCTCCTGCAGTTTATTCTATTATCTAGGAGTGCCCCACTGGTCTGTAGGTCCTCTGTTATTCAATCTCAAAGAGCCATATGGCTTCTTTATTCATTTTCACAACAGTGCACAAGTTGCTGAGGTGACTGTCGATCTTCTAGATTGATTGAAGGTACCAAGATTGTATTCCATGATTGTGAATCGATCACATCAAACAGCTCAATATCTGATATACCTATTTTTATCTTCTAGAGTTGTGGACAATGCTGTCAGGTGGTCTAGATCATAGACAATAACCTTAGGTTTTGTCCTGACTTTGGTAGAGGTCTTTTCCATAAGTTATCTTTTGTTTCAAGGACTTAGAGATTGATCTAGATGTTTGTTTTACTTCATGTTTGGTCTACTGTCATGCCTGTGTCCTCTAGATTTGACTTAGTGCATTTGTTTAGATGAGGAATAGTTTTCTGATTCAAAGGCATAGAGGGTTGGCCCATCCAGATACCATCCCTGTGTCCATTTTGACTCCAGTTAACTCAACAACCAATCTAGTAGTAAGCTATCAGTGTGAAGTCTCCACTATAGCCCTCAATACAGCATCTAAATCACAAATAATGCTTTATTTTCACAAAATTTGTGGGTAGCCTGATACCCAGCATATCACCGGGCAGTGAGGTGAGGTCAGGGTCTGCTGAAGAGTGAGGGGAGGGTTCTCCAGGGGCTCTGTCTCATGGTCTCCACCCAGGGTTGGGGTTGTACTTTTTGACTTCTTTGTTTATCTTCTGCAGTTCTTTGTATGCCTTCTTCTGCTTCTCGAGGGCATGTTGCTGCTGCTCCCATGAGCTGGCAGAGTTCAGCTGTTCTTTGCTCTGAGCCAGGAGAACATCAACATCAAGAGGTGGTTTATTCTGGTTTGATGATCCAGCAGCTTCAGGGCCAGCTCCTGCTAATGGCCATAGTCAGAGTCTAATGGCTCGGCAGTATCCTTTGGAGTTGTATTGGTCAGCTGCTTGACACAGGGCTTTATTGGTCAGGGTGATCATGGCTTGCTACCAGTCTAGTTTGGTCATTCTTTCTCTGACTGGGTGATAGATGGGACTCAGAATCATTTTGCAAATAGTTATAGTGGTCTTGAAACATTTGTTGAAAAATACTAATGGCCACCTAGGGTGATACTATATTTAAATTCTCACTTACTTCCCTACTTCTTATAAGCAGCTCGGCTATGGCCCTGGCCCAGTAATCTTTGCTAGGCTCAGCTAAGGGCACTGATTCCACTTGTGTCAGAGTTAATTCCACTATCTCCCTCACTGACATGTAAGTAATAGGAGTCAAGGTCACTATCATCTGAGGGGTTAGTGCTGCTGGTATTACTTCTTAAGGGTGTCTCATAGATGGATCCTGCTGGAGTCTGAGGATGCTGGGGCTGAATGGGTACTGCATAAGTAGCCAGGTCACTAAAGGGAGAGGGGGCGGTTGCTGAGGATTCTGGGATGATAAGGAGAGAGGAAGTGAAGGGAGCACTCAACTCACTATTCTCTGGTGGGTAGATGGGGAGCCAGATAGGCTCAGTGATTGTGACCCTTCTTCCAATGATCTGCTCACTTGAGATTATTGCTGTTGGCCTCTCGGATATGGGTGAAATGTGGGAGGGTCTGACTATGTCAGTGGAGTGGTGAGTTCCCAAGGGTCCAG
The DNA here is from genome assembly GCA_028551335.1 of Armillaria sp. CMW 4456. Classification (NCBI taxonomy): domain Eukaryota; kingdom Fungi; phylum Basidiomycota; class Agaricomycetes; order Agaricales; family Physalacriaceae; genus Armillaria; species Armillaria sp. CMW 4456. The sequence goes on along the minus strand of JANDKJ010000785.1, from coordinate 10,840 downwards.
CCTCAGGGTGCTCAGATGACTGTCTTGATACTGTCTGGCAAGCTGCTATGCAGTGGAATCTACAGGAGTATCACTGGAGGTTGGCAGTCTCAAGTCTGACATAGGTGAGTCATACAGAGTTGATGGGTTCATTAGTGCTTGTACTGTCACTTCTGATAGAAAGGGATTTGGTCAGTCAATAGGGGAGGGGAGTTGCCAGTGTGAGGTGGGACTGTGATGGATAGGAATGATTAGGTCATGAGCAGACAGAGAGGGGGATTTGAGGCCTGGGAGGAAGCCCACCATCCACTCTCATATGGTTTTTTTCATCCTGCACATCAAGGTTCCAGTGCACACAGATGACTGGTTACCCACCTTTTGGGCTGAGGTCAACATTGGCATGGCATGGAATGCACAGGTAATCTCTTTGGAAAAGTCGATAGACAGAGGCAAAGTGTCACCCGATAGATTGGTGAAAGAGATAGCAGCCTAGTACCACTACTGCAGTGATGCAGACAATGGCTACAGTGACAAGTATGATGGTAGAGATGTCAGATGTCATATGGTCTTTTTCTTCATGTTAAATGTATGAGGAAAAAAGGGTAGAGAAGCTTCAAGCTAATTGTTAGACCCAAACTTCACATGATTCTAACAATGACAAACAACCAGTTACTTCATGCTCAAGTAATTCTGATAAAGTCGCTTGCTAGCATAAAGATAGAGCTAAGTTTGTAGCTTTTGGCTTTTTAAAAGTGAGCAAGAGCATAAGTTGGTATAATATAACTTAGCTTGAAGCTGGGGTTTAACCAGCAAGAGTGTAACTACTTAAATACAGGTTTAGTATGCAACTGTTGTACAATATTAGGTGCCAGTGTTTGGCCAGTGAGAAGAGTCTGGTGGGAAAGGTTAGATAGCATTCATGGTTGGATTTGGTATCTACAAGGAGAACAACTTATCAGGCAATAGAGATAGAAAAGTAGAACAACCATATTGGCAATTGAATGGTTGGGTGACATAGATATTGTGGTTAGAAGTGGAAAAGGGGCTAAAATCATAACACTTAAGGCTGGAGATGTAGAAATTCAGAGTGAGACACCAGCCGGTCAATAAACCAGCTCATTTAAAGAGGTATAAAAGAGTAGGCTAGCAGTAGTAGTAGTAGGCCAGTTACCTATCTACCTTTGTTTCCTAGGGATTCTTACTCCAGGACTCTCTAGATTCAAGGAATCTAACTTATTATCTTACTTCTATTCACACTCCTGCTAGTTTATTCCTTCCCTGTTCTATCTGGATAAGAAAAACCTTGCATTGATGACATTCTCTTCTTACCAGAGTTTGCTAGCCTTACAAGTGGAGCCCACCACAAGAGAGGGAACTTGAACCACCATTTCTGATCAAAGGGACACTCTCCATTCAACTCAACAATGCCAAGAAGCAGCTGCTCTTAGAGCAGTCATTCAAGCAGTATTCACTAGACTCTTCAAGGAAGAAGATCTATTTGACCTCATACCAGATAACAAATCCACTCACTTCTATTTTGTCCAATCCTTCACCTCATCCATCCTACAGCCAAAAGTTAAGAGAAATCCTTGATTCTCTAGAACATACACTCTGGACTCACCAATCTGATAGGGAATTGAACCAGAAACAGTCTTCCAGACAGAGATCCAAATCCACTCCCCCATATTCTTCATATTCACTCTTAACCCCAGAACTGGATTCATCTACACTTCAAAATAGCTGAGCAACAACACCATCACCAACTTCCTATCTATGGCTCTGGTAAAGCCTCTATATAGGAGTGGAAAGGACCCAGGGATTCTGTTATCCTACCCATCTATTTTGATAAGATGCAGAGGACATGTGAAGCAGCTGGACAAGACAAATATACAGTACATCCAAGCCATTATAATGTATACAGATCCAACAGCAGTGGACCTCTGGAGAAGACTCCCCTAAGCACTGGCTGAAGCAGCAAACACTTCTTGGAAAGCTTTCAAAAGAGTGTTATGACTTCTACCCAAAGTGTAAGGAGCCGATAAGGTATACTTATACTCATCTAGAAAATGTGATCTGTATGCCCCAAAGGAGTCTGATCTTTACTCTGGATGAGTTCAGATGGTTCAACAGATATATTCAAGGAATTGGCATAGACATTACATCTGGAGACAACCCACTTATGTTCACACACAAATACACAAGAATGTATATTGCTGCCCTTTATGCTATGCTGAGGATGGCTGTTAAGAATTGTTTAGCCATCTGGTTTGCAGATTATAATCCTGCTGTTCTGTTCCCAGTAGATGAAGTTAGGAAAGCAGCAAAATATGTACTCAAGAGTTACAAATTCCTACACATTAACTCAGCTGCAGCAATGCCTTTTCCACTGCCTGGGTATAGCCAGAGAAGTGTAAGCTTATGCACCACTTTATAATGTTACAGAAGAGTGGATTTTCTTGGGACAAGTCACAGAAGAGGATGTTCAATGAATCTTTCTTACCCACAGTTACCATTCCAGTCATAGAACATATCTCTTGGATATACAGAAATATTTCTATTCCACTAGGACTATACCACAAAGTCATCAGACTTGTCAAGAACAAAATTGCATCTGGTATATACAAGCCTTCAAGTTCTTTGTACCATTTCAAATGGTTTATTCTTTTCAAGAAAGATAGCCACTCACTATGTATGTATTGTACACAACCTCCAGCCAGTCAACACAGTCATGATCCCCAACTTAGGAGTGCCTCCACTTATAGAACAGTTAGCTGAGACCTTTGGCAGGTGTGCTTGCTATGGTGTATTCAACCTTTTTATTGCCTTCAACCAGAGATTGCTTTCCATAAGCAGTTGAGATCTCACTATCTTTCAAACCCCACTAGGAACCTTTCATCTCACTATGCTATCCATGGGTTGGACAAATTCTATGCAGGTCTTACAAGGAGACATCACATACATCTTAAACAATATAATTCCAGATGTGACAATATCCTTTATAGACAATGTAGAGATCAAAGGACTGCCCACATGGTATAAACTACTGGGTGGAGAGTACAAGACAATACCTGCAAGTAATGGAATCTGACAATTTGTATAGGAGCATCTCCAAAATCTTGACCAGGTCATCCAATAAATGAAATATATTGGGTGTACTTGGTCTAGAAAGAACAGCTGGTATCCTTCAAATCTATATCTGCAACTACAGTCTCCTTGCCAGACCCCTGGTAGATCTGACATTCAAAGGTGTCAACTTCCATTGGAGACCAGAGCAAGCAGAGGCCCAATAAATTCTCAAGAAAGCAGTGATCAACTCACCTATGCTTTGTCCAATAGATTACACCTCATCTGCTCTGGTGATTCTAGCTGTCAACACTAGCATGCTTACAGTTGGATATGCCATTTTTCAGAAAGACCCAGTCAATTTGAAATGACAATATCCCTTGAGATTCAGTTTGATCTCACTCAACAAGATTGAATCCAAATATAGTCAGCCTAAACTCAAACTCTATGGCCTTTATAGGGCTCTGAAGGAGGCTGCTATCTGGCTGATTGGGGTCAAAACCTTAGTAGTTGAAGTAGATGCTACAGCTATTAAGAGAATGATTAACAATTCAGATATGATGCAGTTCTCAACTGTTGGGTTGCTGAAATCCTCCTGTTTGACTTCAAGCTTGTCTATGTACCCAGGACTAAGCATGGTGTAGGCAGTCTCTAGAGGCAATGTCTGCAACTAGGCAATAACCTGGATGAAGGAGACAACCTGGATTGGATTAACAACATGTACAGCTTCATCCACTTAGCAAACCCTCCTGTTAGTGAGAGAGCCTCAGAGAAACAAGTGCTCTCCTCTATGTGTATACTCTCACTTTCATCCTGTATCAGATCTATCAGTGGACCAACAGTCCATCCACTGGCATAGGACCTGTTAGCAGATGTTGAAGATATTAAAATCCCTAAGAGTCCAGAAGCCCAATCTAATGATAAAAGGCTAGAGCTTGTCCACAAGTTCCTTTCAGATCTTGTGGCACCAGCTGGCCAAACTGAAGACCAGAGGCAGACATTTCTTAACTATGCTGTAGGTTTCTTTCTGTCCAGTGAATCTCTGTGAAAATAAGGCCAAGCTGGGAAACATAAACTCATGATTTCTACAGATAGATAGTATCACTTGCTGCAAATAGTGCACAATAAACTAGGGCACAAAGGAGTCTATTCAGTAAGATCTCATTTGTTGAAGAGATACTGTTGGTCCCAGCTCTTAGATGACATTAAATAGTTCATCAAGACTTGTCATTTGTGCCAAATTTGCCAATTAGACAAGTGGCATATTCCTTCCATGGTTGTGTACTCTGCACCTTTATTTTTCAAAGCCTATATTGACACTTTTTATCTTCTTAAGTCAAATAATTTCAAATACATAATCCACACCCAGTGCTCTATGAGTGTCTACCCAGAATTCAAGATGCTACAACATGAAAACACTGACTCTATAGCAAAATTCATTTTTGAGGACATTATTTGCTATTAGAGTAGCTTGTGAGAAATTGTAATAGACAATGGTTCTGCTATCCAATCTGCTATGACCTTCCTTAAAGACAAATAAGTCCCAAGTGGCCTACTCTATTATCTGGGCTAAACAAGTAATGCCAATCTATATGGTTGGCCACAGTCCATATGAGATTGCTACTGAAGTATACAACTGAACCATACAACCATCCAGTGGATAAGTGAGCCCATTTGCACTTTTAGCACTATTTTTAGTTTACACTATACCCAACTATCTGTTATCATTCAATAAGTTGCCAATACACATATACACTGCACCTTCTACCTGGAGTCAGACTTCACAGTCTGGTCACAATGAGTACTCAATACACAATACAAGTGCAAAACAATACACTCAATTGAACACACTATACACAGTACAAGACAAGACCATTCACTGCTCCTCTGCTACTAGATTGCTTCTGATATGGTATAAGAGTCTCTTCTCTAGCAGCTTATCTAAATCTTCTAGCTGCACTCTATTATCAACATCCAAGATTTTTAAAGTGGTCCAGGCTTTGTGCCTTCCAAGAAGACTGATCCCACTTAGGATCACCACCACACTGTCCAAGAACTTTTGTCAACTGGTGCCACTTTACTTCATCCAGTATAGAACTAGGTATTTGCTCATTCATCCTGTCCAGTCAGCTTCCTTTGCCCAGAAGGCACTACTGGGTCAGCTAGTTTTTCAACTGATTTTAGAACTCCTCATTGTGGATGGAAGAGGACAGGTACCAGGTCATCAATAGCTGTTCAATGTCTGCAGAGTTAAAAAGACCATAGTTCTCCAACTCATACCAGAGAGATTTATACCTAGCCACTATTTGCTTGCTAGCTACTAGAATTGGGACCTAAGCTGCATCCTACAGGTGAGACTGGACACCAAGGTGGTCTATGAGGTTGAATGCAAAGTTGGTCACTACATCTGGAGCAAGGTCAATAAGGGAAGCCTTTGAAACTGTATATATACCCAATCTGGCAGATGGATGAGGCATCTTGGATGCTGCTTGATACTCCTTGTAGAAGGCTGCAATTGCACCAATCTGTGGCACTTCAATTTGTACCCATTTGATGAGTGGTTAACTGGATGAAGGCTTGCCTGTTGCTTTTGTTATCTGGGCATATTTGGCTGCTGCCTTGGAGGTGTCCAATAAGATAGTTGGATCAGGCATGATCAGATTGGGGCATTTGCAGTTGCTGATAAGGCATTCACTGCAGGCTAGATAACCATTGCTAGAGTCCAAGGAAACATAGCAGGGGTGGATCCAGCATGGCAGACCACACTTCATGTTGGCTGGCTAAATAGAAGGTCAAAGCTCATGATCTGTCACTATAGTTGATAGGAGAAACTAACCACCTGTAATAATCATGCCATGGACTATATGGACATTGACCTCAACACCAACCATATACTCCAACTGGACTCTGTTAGACTTTACTCTTCATTCTTTCTTATCAAATCCCTCTCATATTTCAATTACTAATTTCACATAAGTTCATTTATCATATTTAGACTCTATTATTGAGTAGGAGTTACATCAGAGTCCATAGGTTTCCTTGACTCCTTTAAATACAGACCATTCCAGACTTCTCTACCTAGATCCTGATTCCACAGACTCAACTCTAGTATATAAACCATAGCTCTAGTCATACATACTTCAGTTTGAATATCATCTTGGTTCAGTCCAATACTCTCTCTCAGCCTTCAAGCCTTACTCTCTAACTTCTACTATATTCCATAGACTGCAACTCTGTGTAATTAATCCTTAACCCTAGTTGTATCTACTCTATGGACTCCGTCCATAATCCAATTCAATCCAGCCCTTGACTGAATGGTGACATTGCTAATAGCATTGCCAAAGGCACATGCACTCTGTGGACTCTGCTATATGCATTCTGTCTTCTTTTCTATTGGCATGATCCTAATAGTATATTCAAATTCAACCCTTTGAGTCAAATTTAGTAGATATGTCAACTACAATCCTTGAACAAGCCAAAACCTCCATTTCAGACAAGACCCACCCAAGCTACTCTATGGCCAATACTCTGGTCTCTGTCTCCAAGCCAGATAAAGATTTGTTTAGTGTGGACTTAGAATCCCTCAATCCCTTTTCCAATTCCACTATCCCTGCCAATGGCTGTGGCCACATTAGACACCATCACCTAACTGTTGAGAAGGCAAACTTCACCTTCACACTCAAAGGTCAGAATGATGGGGACAGTGACAATAGTGATGACAAGCCAGATACTCCCAGCAACTGTGATCCACTCCTATGGGGCCAAGATCACCAATCCAGGGTTGGCCCACCAAATCCAGGTGGCCCTGGCAGACCAGGTGGATCAGATGGCAAACCTTCCAAACCTTTTAACCCTTCTAATCCTCCTAATAACCCCAACAATGAGGCCCAGCTTCATGCCAATTTTTTGAATTTAATCCAGGGATTAACCAACCAGTTCAATAATCCTTCACAATGTCCAGTCTATACAAAGATCAAGGAGCCTGACACCTTTGATAGTGTAGACCCATGGAAACTAAAGACATTCATTGTCTCCCTTCAGTTGAACTTTAATGACTAACCAGAAGCCTTTTGGGCAGATGCTGCCAAGGTCAACTATGCCATTTCCTACATTTCTGGAGTTGCTCTCAACTGATTTGAACTGGATATCCTCCAATTCAGCCATTTCAATCCCCTAGCCTGGATCCATTCCTATGCCACATTTCTTGCAGAGCTCTGGAATAATTTTGGTCTATTTGATGCTATTGGAGATGCTGAAGATGAACTGGAAAATCTTTGCATATGAGACAACAACCAGATTATAAAGTATATAGTCCAGCACACTGCCATTATTGGCTATGACAACAACTCCCTCTATCAGCCCAGGAGCTGGATGCCTACTACTGGACTTGGAAAGCTGAGATTTCCCAGGAAAACTATAGTAGGCCTTCCAATTCCTCCTCTTTTTCCTCCTCTAAACCCAAGAATTTAAACTCCAGCAACTCCTTTACAGCTCTGAAATCATCCAATTTGGAATCTGCATCCACATCATCCTCCTTTAATTTCTCAGATGCCTTCAAGAAGCACTATGCTGATAAGCTAGACAAAGATGATATGCTCACATCTGAAGAAAAGGAACATTGCCAGAAGAATGATCTCTGTATGTTCTGTGGTAACAAATACAAGACCAAGGATTGCAATGAGTGGAAAGCCACAGCTGCAGGCCATGGTAGTGCAGCTGAAGTTGCTAAGCCCACTGCCTGTATTGACCCAACTGCTGTCAAGTTAGAAAAATAGAGAGCAACCCTGTTCCTTCCATGTAGAGACAGGGTTATGTTGACTGTTATTATACCACAGAGACCATCACCCTTAATGCTGCTGCTCTTTCCAACCATTCCTTTACTGCATCTCTAACCTCTGAAGTTGGTTCTAGCTCAGAATCTGATGGATCTCCCATTTCCACTATTTTACATTTTCTTACTCTTATTGACTCAGGTTCAAGCCATTTTTTCATCAACTCTAAACACATTGAGGTCCATAATCTCCCTATTACTTCCATCCATCCTCTACAACTTTGGCTCCTTGATAGCTCCTCTGGATTTTATATTTCCCAATCCATTACTCTCCCTGTCTGGTTTCCAACAGGAGATGTATTACCTATCTATATATTAAAACACATTGGTGTTTGCAGTTATTTGCTTGGTCAGCTCATTGGTCAGCTCATTGGTCAGCTCATTGGTCAGCTCATTAGTCAGCTCATTAGCTAAGATGTTACTTAAGCATGACCAAGCAGCTGGAACACTCTTTTAGGCATTTAATTCCCGCATTTTCATTAGGTGCCTTAACACTTATATAAGCTGATGGTGGCTCTTTTGGGCTGCCTCACAACTTAGGAAGGTAGTTCCCACAGTTCGCTTTTCAACCACTTTTTATTGCTCAACAGCCACTGAACCATTTCAATTGATTCTTTTATTTTTGGCTATATACAATAACACTATATTTAATATTTATTACATGATTCTGGATGAAAATCTCTAAACTATGCAACTAATAAATTAAATTTCATGTACAACTTATTGTTTGACATTGAGAAATATTCAAATCAACAAATATCTATTGTGATATTCCATTGCCATCTTTAGCACTCTTTTAGCAAGTTCTTTCTACAGTATTTCAAGGTATTAGAGAGCAGCTCATTGCTTAATTTGATAAATATAACCTTGAAGGAGTATTGCTGTTGTAATAATGAACAAAAAATATGTATAAGTATCTATGAGTGATGTAAGTAATGCAAATAAGGCAGTAATAGGATAAGACATACCTCAGTTGGGCAAGCATGTACATAACAACTAAGGTATACAGGTGTCTATGGTTCCTACTAATAGATAAAGAATATTTATCAGTATCTCAGTCAGGCACAACATATGGATAATGACTGTATTGGAAGACTGTACCTAATAGACAAAGAATATATATCAGTATCTACAAACAAAGTAAGTAATGTAAATAAGGCTGCAATAAGAAAAGGACATACCTCAGTCAGGTATAGTGTATGTGTAATGACTGAGGTATGCAGATGTCGACAGTTCCTACTTATAGAATCTTTGAGATAGGAGTACAATGGGGAAAATAGATAACAATAATATGTGAAATAAAAGAAGAGTAAATTTGGATGAAATACTATGTCAGGTATGGATAACCTCCAACACCTACTTATAAGGAATCTATGTAGAAGAGTAAATTCATGTGAAATATCATGTAATGTATGGATAACCTCTAATATTTAATACTTTATTCATCTAACAGCTAAAATGTTGAAGCTAATAGGTTTGCAAAAGGCACCTGTTTCTCTTTTGCTTTTGTTAAATAATCCTTCAAAATATTAAGGCCTTTAGAAGTTGCAGAGACACTTTCACATTCTTGATTAAACAGAATTGAGTCAAAGTCAATAATCTTGAAAGAAGGAATATGTGCTGCACACCTGTAGATAGGATACCACTAAAATGCAATAGGTAGTAGGGCTTTCCTTCTGGTATTTTGGAATATCTGTGTATACTATTTCAATCTTTTGTGCATCTGGAATGTCAGAAAGAAGTTGTGCTGCAATGTTTTTGAGAGAATACATGCTAATCTGTGTCAGACATTTTTAAATGTTTGATTGTTGGTGAGTAATGACATGTACATAGGGAATAGCATGGCTTTGCAAAACCTGGTGGGTCAGATGAGTGGGTATGTATGGATATGGGTATGGGCTTTGGGTATCTATGACCTAAGAGATACCTGTTGTAAGCTGTATACCTATCTAACTGACCTGTAGATACATAAGACTGTGATTCTACAGGTATGTTAAGTACTAATACAACATATACATGAAATAAACTCACTCTCAGATGTTCAAAGAGATGAAACAACTGAGGAGAGAGACTATATACAATTGTCTATAATGGCAATGAAAAAGTAAGACATGATATCATAGCAATGGACATACCATCTAAGCTTTTCCAATATGATTCACAGTTTGACAGGTATGGGTATGGGTATGGCTTAGGATACCTATAGGTTACCCATGCCATTTTCTACATATACATCAAGGCAGATAGATATATATACATATAGAGTTGAGGTACCCATGGTTTGAAATACTCATATTGATCATGTCTGCTTAGAACAGGCAGATATATTAATATACATTCATTTGTACTTAACTGATGGATAAAAGGCAGATTACCAGTGGAATGTGCTAAATGTACTTAGATAGAATTGGATACACAATGGAGTAATTAGCCGGGTTTGGGGCGGGCCCCAACAAGCCAAAGTTCCATGCCGCAGTCAAGATTGTGAAGGACCCGAGCGTGCGAGGGTCGTTCACAACCATGATGAAGGCATGGGACAGAGGCTTGTTGACTTCTATGTCACTTGTCTAGATTCATCCTGTAACCTTGTCCTAGGATACAACTGGCTCTCCTGCTTCAGTCTGTTGATTGACTGGGCAGAGAACAGTATCACTTTCTGTCCAAAGCTATTTGGTGTTTCTCATTCATCTAGCACTTCTGCAGCTGCTGACACAACAGTGCCAGGAGGCTGTAGGTTTCATGGCAAGGTATATGGAACCTGCACTCCAGAAAAAGATTCAGTTTAGGAAGGAGTCTGACATGTCACTCACCACTTGCACTTAGTTTGACACAGCCAGTGAATTCATGGAGCTGTGCAGTGACTCAGATAAGCCACTAAAGGTTATGGTTGAATGACTCCTGACCACAATGAAAAGCAAAGATGGTGAGTTGAGAGTGAATCCAGAAAAGGTGAGAGCACTGTACACA
>JANDKJ010000784.1:0-19978 GCA_028551335.1 Armillaria sp. CMW 4456 | reverse complement strand
GTTCAACCTATGGTCATATGGGACTTGAAGGGAACCAGGATATATGAGCATCTAAGGTTAGCTTTCAAGAACAATGAACCTATCCCACAATTAGTGCCATTCATATCAAAGGAAAGGAACAATGTACTGGACTCAGTGAATTTTCATTGGGCAGAGAATTTTGAAGACACCACAGTGCATATCAAGCATGTAATATGCTATTGGTCACATGTCTTAAAGCCAGCAGAGAGAAACTACTTGCCTATTGAACAGGAGGCTCTAGCCCTGGAAGAAGCTCTAATCAAATTTCAGCCATATATTGAGGGAGAAAACATACTGGCTATTATGGATCACACAGCCTTAATCTGGAGCTGAACCTTTCAAAATGTTAATCACCAGCTACTTACTTGGGATACCATGTTTGCAGCCTATCTGAATCTGGAGATCATACATCAAGCAGGTCGAGTACATTCAAACATCAACTCAATTTCACAATTGCAACAGCAGACACCACCACAATGCATCCCAGACATTACTGACAAAATGACTTCAGTCAACCTTAGAAAACCAGATAGCTTTACTGACCCCATAAAAAATATATACCTCAAGCTTGGAGAATGTTTTGAAGAAAAGTTGCTTTCAGTAGGAGCTAAATTCGTAAACTCTGAATTTACCAAGACTTCAGACTTCACAGTGGATATGGGATATATTCCTATCACTATGACTGGAGGAGAAATAGTTACAGAATGTTTGTACAGTGGCATGCAAACCCATTCCCTTCTAGTAGGGATCTCCAAGGAGGAATTGGAAATCTGGAGGAATGCTTATAGTTCAGATAAGCATTTCAGTCATGTGCTAGATTCATTCAGGAAGCTCACCACTCACACCATACTGGAGTACCCCCAGTATTTCTATTCAGAGGATGGATTAATATACTTTGAGGATAGTAATGGAAATAATAGATTATGTGTACCCCAAAGTCTGCAAGTCAAGGTCATGAATATGGTCTATAATTCTCATACTGAATCTGCACACAGAGGATATCATTGATTTTATAACCGACTTGCTACCACACACTACTGGCCAGGGATGTCAAAAGACCTGCACAAATATGTGAGTACCTGCGATATTTGTCAAAAGTCCAAACCAAGACAGCATGGCCCCATAGGATTACTGCAACCGATACTAATTCCTACACAGCCCTTCAAGGTAGTATCAATGGACTTTATACCTGAACTACCAGAGTCAGCAGGGCACAACAATACCCTGGTAATTGTAGACAAACTCACAAAGTATGCAATTTTCATCCCATGCTCTATATTCATCAATGAGGAAACTATGGCATGTTTGTTCTTCAATCACATCATATCAGCATTCAGAATTCTGAGTCAGATAATCACCAATCAAGACTCATGATGGAGGAACAAATTCTGGAAGGAGGTAAGCAGCCTCATAGGGATGAAGCAAGCTCTGACCACAGCACACCACCTCCAAGCAGATGGGCAGACCGAAGTATTGAACCAGGGATTGGAAATAATGTTGCAGGCATATATTGGCCTCGAATGTGATGACTGGGTCAAATTCCTTGATGGCCTTGTGCTGTCCTATAACTCAACATTGCATACAAGTACAGGGTATGCACCAGCATACCTGCTATTTGGATTTACACCATGCACTGAATCCACTCTACTTTCTGACTCTAATTATATCCCTCAACCATTAGGGGACTCAGTAGCAAATGGAAGAAAGGCAGATAAAGTGCATCTGAAGCATGAGAGTGACCAAGCTGTGGATATGGTTGAACAATTCAAATCAGAGCAAACAAGAGCAAGGGAGGCCTTAAAACTAAGTCAGACCTTCCAGCAAAGAAACTATAACAAAGGAAGACTCTTCACCAAATTTGAAGAAGAGGACTATGTCATGTTGAACCTGCATTCATTGGAACTCTTGAAAGACGTTAAAGGACATGGCAAAAAGCTGATGATGTGGTATAATGGGCTGTTCAAGATAATCAGGAAGATCAGCCCAGTGACTTACCAATTTAGGTTGCCAGCTTCATATGGCATCCATCCTATACTCAACATTGCTCATCTGGAAAAATACTCCCAGTCACCAGAGGAATTTGGCAGACAACCAACTCAGCAAATGAATCATGAGGATTTTGAGGCACTCCCAGAAATGGAAATCAAGAAAATTGTATGTGAATGGATGTTCAAAACAACTGGAAAGAACAGACATGTATGAAAATACCATGTATGATGGGTGGGTTTACCTGAGAACAAAGATGAATGGAAGACAAAGGAAGAGCTTTGTAATGCACTGCAAATCCTTCAAGAATGGCTGCAATCACCCCAATACTTGGTCAACTGAGCTTAAATCTCCCCATTCACTCAAAACACCGATACCCACATGAAAACCACTTCTTATTCACATCCTGCTACACTACAGCTTAAATCTCATTGCCTTATCCAGCAAATTACACTACCCTAAAAACTATTCTTGATGAAGAGCTCTCTGCCTTATTGTATCAGTAAGTATTCCCAAACAGCTTTTATTTCTTCTAGAAGATACAACAATGAAGGGCTCATTAACTATATAAAAACTATGCCAATCCTAATGGCCCATCCTCCAACTCAGCCTGTATCACCCACCAATTCCTGAACAACCAACGAATCCTCAATCTTCCCTTCACACTCAAATATGTCATCCTCCATGGTTCTATACACCGAGAATGTGATTCACAGCACCAAGAACTTTATGGAGCCCCTATGGATCATCATCGGCAACCCAGACATTATCACCCTCCTCAAGAATGCAGTCAAGCACAATGCCGGACTGGATGAGATTATCAATCAGCACATTGTCACATTCAAAGTCAATGGAAAGGAAATGTATAAACCTTCCTACCTGATTGCTGTAGCAACCTGAGTGCTTGCTCAAACCATGGGTGACATGCTCTTGTATGCTACCAATAACATCATCCCCTATGCTGACCATTCCCAGCATCCTCAATCCATTCTGAAACCAGCATTGAAAGAGCTCAGACTGACAAGCCAAGACAAATTGGCCATTACATGTTTACAAGGCATGCCCAATTACCTACTTAGTCTTGTATGCTCCTCAAAGCATGAGTTAAAGGGTAAATTTGGTGACTTCCAAGCACTCATTCAAAGTACCATATTATGGCTCATGTCATGCATCCACAACAGCATCCTTAGAGGTTTCAATACCTGCATCAACTGGGGAGCTTATGTGGGATTGAAATGGGACAAATTCCTGTTCAAAATTGTGCCTTCTAGGTATTCTCCAACCTTTCTCAAAATGATTCAAAATTAATTCACATTTTTCTGTCCACTCACTTCTACAGAGTGATTAGCGAAGCACATGCCAGAGGTGTAATGGCTAATGACATTATCGAACACTATGCATCTAACAATGAGGCCGCTCTCACATGTTATATCACACCAGCTACAGTAAATCACTATCCTGACATAGCCACATGGCTACATTTCCCATACAACCCACATTATCCCAAGATGTCATTGTTCAAACACCTCTCTCAACTGCTAACAAGCATTGCAACAGAGGAAGAGCAGTTGACCCACCATTCTACCCCAGCTACCAGCCCCATCAAGACCTACACCACAGAAGACTATGAGATGACTGACAGTGACAGTGAGCTTAGCAATGACTAATTCAAGGCCGACATGATAGCAGAATTAATGATTTGTCTGTCCCTCAATGATAAGGGCATGGATTTGGATGACACCGATGTGGACATCAAAATGGGAATGACCAGACAACTACACATTGCAGAGATATGTACATACCATGGCCAGCATATACATTCACAGGAATTTACAATCACTTTAGGCATCTGAAGACTGGAGGGGCTGTGTTGGAGATATAGCCTGTAACACCTTACTAATTAGTCTCCCGACACCTAAAGCAAGGACTCTATTCTTCTATATGTTTCTACAAATATTTTGTACCTACTCTTACCTATCAGAAAGTGCCAAAAAGTCCAAGAAGTTTCCACAGAGTGTAATAATAGAACAGTTGGTACCTCCTTAAGTATAAAGGCTCCAGTATAACTACAAAATAGATATCTCTTTTTTTCTGACTCAACTTTACAAGTGTGAACTAAGTTTTGAGACAACTATGCTTAGCACTTGTTGCCCTCTATACTTACCAGTTACACTCAGCACTTTCTGGACTAGTCAGGATTCCCTTTCGACTACACTTAGTGCTTGTTGAACTCACTATACTTCTAGTATCCTTCGAAGATAAAGAACTCAATTTAGTATTGAATACTTAGCTACATATTGTCTCTACTGTAGTATGACATCATATTCATAACAATACTCCACTGTTTGGGATACCCAGCTAGCCCCAGTCTTCCCATTTTTTTAAATAGACACACAAGCCATCTATGACATATCTGGAGTCTGATATAGTCTGGATAGTTTCATGGTTTTCTGCTGCTAGTACTCTTTCAAGTATTACCCAAATTTCAGCTGCATTGTTCATTTGAAAGGAGCCAGAGAGTCAGATTGCTATATTTTTTTGTCATCATCACCAAACCAGACACTAGCTCCTGCAATTGCATTTGCTGTTCCATTATTTTGGGCACTGCCATCTGTATAAGCTAGTGAGAGGGTGGGATTTTCCTTCTCAGTTCTACTGAGCTCTTCTCTCTTGGCAGGATTTGGGCACAGGTCCCAGTTTGGGGTGAAATTTCACATTCCATCAGAAAGGGAGCAATTTTTATCAATGCTAGGGTCAAAATGGATCATGTTGTTTTCTTCACAGGCATCTTGGTTCAGAGATTTGTCATTTTCTGATAAGTCAAGGCCATCATCCTGGTTGAGGCATTGGGGGGTCCCATTTTCTCATTAGTCCATCAAGCAATTGCTTGGCTTATTGCACACATTTATTGGGATTGGTGCATCTTTTTTGTTGTCTGTCACATGAGCAATCATTGCAGTGACAGTTATGTCTAGTCTTGTAAGAGGGAAGAGACAGTCTTTTTGCTACATTTATAGTGTTGCTGTAGGTCACCATTGCATGTCTCTCTTTTGAGCATCAGCATACCTTTAAGCCATATCTGGTTCATGTCTTTTTATGTTTTCCAAAATGGTACCAGATTGGTATTTGGCATCTCACTTCTACTGAAGGCATTAACATGTTGACCCTGGTGTTGTACTTCTTTGCAATATACAGCATTTCTGCTATGTGCTTAGAGAGTTGTGTGATATGCCATAGGTTTACTGTCCAGGTTTGGATAATGGCATTTGCAGGGGCTGATATATGTGATGTTCCTCCACATATACAGTGGTTGATTATTGCATCTTTGACATAGGCTGCTTTAGGGCAGGAGACATCAAGGTGCAGATAAGATTTCAATCTCATAACTTCAATGGCCTGATTTTGTATTGAGACATCCAGGACTTGCATTCCTCTTAGCTGTTTCATGGCTACCAGGATTGTCCAGTTGACTGGGACTTTCCCTATATTGTCCCATGCAAATTCATTTATTAGGTGTTGTAGTTGGGTGCAGATGTGTTCAGGCATGCCCTGGGCTCATATTAGAAACTGGGACATTCCACCTGCATAAATCTGGACTAGCAGGCACTGTCCTTCCAGGGTTGGGTGTGATCTCTCCCACTGTTTGAACTTATTTTGTATTTTGTCTAAGACTGTGGACCATGGAGTCACATCATCAACTTTGTTCCCTATAAAGGCTTCTAGTATTCTTACTGCATCTCCATCTCTGACTACCTGGATGTCTTGTGGGATTGGAGACTGGTCTGGGTTCATTTTCCAGGATTGTATCATTGTACTTTGGTAGGCAGATATGCCAATTGGAATGACTTTTGTCTTTTTGATGTTGAATTTTGCCCTGGATGCTTGACACCAGGCATCTAGGATAGTTTTTAGGTCTTCACAACTATCATACTGCGAGAGGAAAATGGTGGTGTCATCAGCAAAGAGGCTTGCTATCAGACATTCATGCATGTTGGGTATCTTGTACCTCTGTAGATGTGATTCTTGTAGCATTTGGGCAAGAGGCTCAATGGTGAAGTCAAAGAGTAGTAGACAGGAGAGAGGGTCTCCTTAGTGGACTCCCCTCTTTACTCTGAAGGGTTTACTTGTTTCACCATTAATAATCACTATTGACTCTGCATCCTTGTATAGGTGTTTAATTGTTGATATAAATGTTGCAGGGAAGCCCATGGCATCTAGAGTTTTCCAGAGGTAGTCATGCTGTATCTTATCATATGCTTTTTCTTAGTCCATGGTGATGATGGCTCCATTGACTTCTTCTGCTTCAGCATAGGGTATTATGTCTTTGGCTAATTCTATTTAATCAAAAATGCTTTGCCCATAGATAAAGCCTGCTTGGTCTGGGCATCCATGTGTCCAATAGGGATCCTGGCTTGCACATATGCAAGCACATTATGTGTTGCTGATTCTGCCTCTGACTGACTTAAGTATGGAAAGGCATTGAGTTTTTGCAGGTCATTATAGAAGTTCTTCACAATCTCAGCCATTGCATCAGATCATTTCATGTACACAGGTGGGTCACTATCTGAGAGCTGCAGTTCCCATATGGTGTCTCTTGGGGGTTTTGTAGTCCCCAAATTGAGCCAGTACTTGCTCACAGTTTCAAGGTCAAGTCAGGCTTTGACCATCAACAATGTTCTATGGTTGTCATTTATTTCTTTTTGGATTTGTTGAATTTTGTGCTGAATCATTCCTGCAGTTTCTAACATTCTGCCTTATTGTACATCCTCTTGTTTGAGAGTTGCTGCCAGGTCAGACTATAGACATTGTATCTTTGCCTTCTTCATTGGGAGGCTTTTTTTGGCATGGGTTTATAATATAGAGATTACTTCACCTTTGCCTTTCTCATAGGCAAGCTGTGGGTTGCACTCTTGGGTTCTGGTGTAGGCTGATGTGTACACTTCTTTTGCCATCCTGAGTACCTCTCTTTCCACCATATCAATAGCCTTATTGTTTTTGAGTAGGTGGAGAGGCATAGTCCACTGGCCCTTGCCCAGATACAGTGCAGATAGAGGGGTTATTTTAACAGAGGCAGCTCTATGATCAGTAATAATGGGTGGATCCCAGATCTGCCATTCATTGCAAGTTGGCAGGATTGCTGATGATACATAGATTCTGTCAATTCATGACCGGAAGAAGTTTCCTGCCATTTATGTATATGTGAAATCATGTACTCCCTTGTTTATCTCTCACCAGCCATCATGGAGCTTCAGCATTCTCCAGAAGTTTTGGAATGCTTCCACTGCAGATTTGTTATCTCCATGTACTAGGAGTCAGTCAGTCAGGTCTTCAACCAAGTTGAAGTCACCACTCATTCCATCTATTGTTAGTAGGTTGCACTCAGTCCACATTTGCATGAGCGATAACCACATATCTCTGTTTTCTTATTCTTTATTAGGTCCATATACTGCTAACCAGGTGAGCTGGGAGTCCACATATCCTGGTACTTGTATTAGTAAGGCACATCCAGGGATTAGTTCTGACATTATAACCTCTTTGGTCTTCACAAGGTTTTTGTTTAAAACAATTACAACTCCTGATTTCCCTGAGGCATTTTCTGTGGAGGCAGAGAAACAGATAAATAGTCATCTACCATACAGGTTAGTTATATCATTGACATATTCTGTAGACAGGTGTGTTTCTTAGAGCATCAGCATGTTTATTCACTTCTCCCTCATCATGTCATTTAGGTCTGACCATTTGCTTTCCTCAACAGTCTGTGATCCCTGCCCTTTCATGTTAAGGGTTGTGACCTTCTACCATGATCTAGTGTTTTCCTGTCTTTGTTTGTTGTGTAGTTTGGCTATTTCTGATTCTTACAGGCATATCAGTCACTGGGGAGATTTCATTTGGTGTTCTTATTTCATTTTCTTGCATGTAAGTCAAATAGTCTGCATTTGGTACTATAGGTTCATTTTCACATTGAGACTCTCCATGTTTATTGACCTCTGCTCACCAGAGGAGTTGCAAGGAATCACCTGTTGTATCAACATTGATGGTACTAGAGTCTGACTGATATGCCTCATCTAGTACTATCAGGAAGGCCTCTCTTAGAGAGGGTAACTTGCTGTCAAGAGGGGTTTGCTGGCCATGGCCAGCTTGAGTGGTCATGAATGCCAGTGAGGGGAGTCTGATTATCATTTCTGTTGTGCTGTTCATGTTGGGTGTGGTAGGCTGTAAAGCCTAGGATGGGGTTTTTGGGATTTAACCACTGTACATATTCCTCCCTCTTTCTACCTCTAAGGTGAGAGGGGTTCAGTGTTCACTATAGTTTAGGTATTTGCTGTGTTTTATCAACATTCTTATTGTGGACAGTCTCCATTTTTGGGGAGGCATTACATTCGCATTTGATTTCTCTACTCTATATTACACTGTACAAAAAACTATTTCAGTGAGGGTAGGGGATATCTCATCCACCAGACCTCCCACCATGACTGCCTCTGCCACTACATCCTCTGTTGTCATTCCCCCTATTTCAGTCATTCTGAGGCCAGTGGAGTAGGTCGCCCAAGCATTCCTTCGGTGGGCATTGGGTTGTTGGATGGCTTGCCCCTTTGCAGCCCTTACAGAAGAATGAGATTTTGATGATCCTCATGGTGCCACCAAAACCTGAGCTGGAGTTCATTGGGAAGGCTGATCTTAGAACTGTGAGCCATTCAACATAGATGTAGGCCATCTTGGAGAGATGAGGGATCCAGACGTTCCAGGCTTGCCTGCCTATGTCACCATTTCTCCTTTCAATTTAGATGAGTCTGACAATGAGGGATCTGATAATCATGGGAAGGACCTGGTCATCACTTATAGATGGTGGGATTGCATCATGGTGAGCCATGAGGAAAGTCCATACTTTGTCTGTTGCCCAGAGGTTGTCCATTATAAGTTCTTCAACCATCTTTTGACCTTGTTCAGTGGCTGGGGCAGTCAGCCCATTAACAGTAAAAGTGAAGTCTGAGATGAAGTCAGCTGGGTCGAGGGCAATGTATGTTTTGTGGTTCATGGGAATGATCTCATTATTGAGGATCCTAGCACTCTGACTTGCAGTCAGACCTCTTATATAGAATGTGAAGGGGGTTCTGGTATGGTCTTGGAAAAAGGGCTGCACTGTAGGATCTATTGAGCCCTTGTCTGAGTAACTTCTTGGAGAGGTGGGTGGTGCTATGTTGAAGGTGAGCTCAGGCTCATTGGAGAAGTAATTTCTCAGAGTTGTGTCAAGGTGGGCCACATGGACAGACTTGAGTTCCTTGTACTCAGAGCCATGGATGATGATAAGGATGTCCTCTGGTTGTTGGCTGCCATATAGGATATCTAGTTGTTTCCAGTCATAGTTCTGGAAAATGTGCATGGCTGAGATAGTGTGGGAGATCTGAAGGTCTAGGAAATCCCAAAGTATGGCTACAGTTGGCTCAGCCCAGTTCTCAGTCTGTATGAATAGAGGGGTGACCATCCTCATGAAGCTGGATATACTAGCTTTAGAGGGCAGGTTCATAGATGCTGAGTCTCCAGTGAAGGTCCCAGCATTTGCTGGTGCTGCTACTGAGAGGCATGGTCCTCTAGTGTTTGAGTCAATGGGGGTGGTTGAGTCTTCTAGAAGGTGACAGGTAAAGGGGTTAACATCAGCCTGCTTGGTGGGAGGTACTCATGCAGGTGGTTCCCTGGGGGCTTTGACCAGTAGCTTGGGTAGCAGGTCATCATTGTCATCAACATTGGACATAATTTCAGTGTCATCAGGGTCAGAAGATGGGTTGGTAGTCTGCTATATTTTCAGTTCATTGTTCTGAAGTTATTTTGTTATGCATACCATGCAAGACAGAGTGGTCTTATTTATCTCATCGCTGGCATCCTTGACTTTCCCAGGGTATTCATGTTGTTCGCTCTTGGCTCCCCTGGTCTTCTTGAGGGGTGGAGTATGAAGCTGTGATTCACCATGGAAATAAGGTGGTTTGTTCATTGGGTAGAGGTCATTTGCTTCCATGTCAGACTTTAGTTTCATTAGAATGCAGGCATTTGCTGGTTCCAAGGGAGTGGCCAACTCTTCAGAGGTCAGGGTCTGGGTATGTAGGGGGGGGGGGGTATTGACTTCTGGGAACCAGATTTCCTCAATAGCCTCAGGTGAGGTGGATTTCTAGGTAGATGTTGTTAGTGAGGCATCTCAGGGTACTGTATTTCTTATCTCCATTCCTGCCAAGGCCTCATCTGTCTGGGTGTGGGGCACTGTTTCTTGTACACTCAGATTGTCCAAAGTGCATAAAGGAGGGAAGACATCCTTCATGGGGTCTGCACATGGTTCAGGTTGTTTTCCACCCTCCAAATCACTGGTGGTGTGTCCATTGGGGGTGTGCACATGAATGAGGATTTTGGAGACTGTGGTGGGGTTCCCAGATGATGAATCTTTCCTGCCAGTGACTGGGTTGCTCTTGATTGAGAGACATGGCTTAGATCCTACAGCCTGCTTGGAGAGGGCTGGGCCAGTAGTGTTGGTCTGGCTTCTGGTTTGTGCAATTCATGGAGTAGTTTCAATAGGGTTTATTATCATTAATACTGATTGATTGGGAGTATGTCATTTGTGTTTTTTGCAGTGAGTGCATTTCCATCTTTGCATCCAAGGGGGCTGGTAGTATTTATGTAGGTAGATTGGCCTCAGCAGAGTCAACAGGACAGGGATTTCTTTCTTTTTTGTGGAACTTTCTCTTTGTCTGTGGTGCTTCTCCCTGCTCAGCATGATGTGTTTCACATAGATGGCCCTTCATCTTTTTTAAAGGTGCACAGAGGCACAGTGGCATGTTAAACAAAGAAAGGGGGCAACTCATCAGGGGTTCAATTATCTAGCATTCAAGACAAAGGAGAGTTGGCTAGCAGGCTCTTGTTTTGTAGGGGTGGTGCATGCACCATTGTTCATTGATTCAGTCATTGGCAAAGATGAATTAAGGTTATTGTTGGATTGTCTGTGACTGTCATGGCTGGGATCAGGGTGTGACTTTGATTTGCCCAGACATTATAACATCACTCATTATCTTACTATTGTTCACGTGCACCAGGAATCTTAGTGGCATGCTGGTGGGGGAGCTTATTCCTGTCTTTTGATACTATCCCTCTAGTGCTGCCATTGTGCATTGGGGTTTTGTTGCTGCCACTGAGTCAGTACCACTGGATGGGCTGGTGGTGTGGGTGAAGAGGCACTACTTCATTGGGCCTGAGGCCTAAGCTTCAGTCATGGTTGCTGTCCTGTAAGGCATCTAGATTCTTTTTCTCAGTGATTAGGCTGGCATGGTTGAAGTCCTAGTGCTGTATATTGTTGGTGTTTGAGCAGTTTCCTTAGTTATTATGGTGTGATTGGCATTCTGGGGCCATTTGGTTTATTTTGAGAGGGGCTCACTATCTCATGCTGCTAGACACCACAGTGGTATATAGAGCCTTGCCTGCCATATTGCAGAACCATTTGAACCCCCATCACCACTAAAGGACATAGTGGTGATATCAGATCAAGGAGCCCCTCAAACAATCAGTTTTAACATATTACAAAATTCATTCATTTGTAGTTTCAATGCATGACATGAAGCCAGTATATTTTCCAAAGAAGGTTGCATTGGTGGTGCAATGGAAAGGGTATGTTATAAGGTAGAACCCTTTCAGATAGGGCCCATATCATGTGATGTGACTCATCCATGACAAGCCTCTAATTTCTTTATGGCATATCCGAGTTGGTGCATGTCCTTGAAAGCATGTGAACATATATTCTACCACAATAATATAAAACAGAAAGATAAAGAACTACAAACAGAGAAATAGTAGCTAGGCACTATAGGGCAAATGTGGTATTAATAGTGTGCATCAAAAAGATCACTGGTGAGGTTCCTAGTTGAGTAGTAGGTATGTAGTCATAATCCTTGATGTAGTCGAATACCCAGTTGGGAGGCATGTTGCAATGTCCATGATATTCTGAATGTTTTAGCTGATGCATATTCTCTTTATTGTCTAGTCTCCCTTTCTTTGCTCTCATCCCCAAATTCGCTGTCCTCCATGACCCACAAGCCTTTGGCATGGCACAAAACCAGTGTCAAGGGTTAAATATACCCTTATGTGTTGTTTTAGGTCACTTGGTAGACCAGCGGAGATGAGTGCGACGGGCACAGAGAGGATTAAGCAGAGAATTGGTGCATTTTGACAGTGTAAACCTATCTCCTTGCTCAATATTCACCTGATTTTTTTTGTTCAACCTATTTTCCATGCATGTATATATTCTACATCGTATATAGGTAACATTTTTGCTCAAAGACCCCTTCGTGGAAAGTAGATAGGTCTGCAGTAGAATGTCACCTTTTGTCATGATACATCACGTGATACGGGCCCCATCTGAAAGGGTTCTACCTTATTAGAAGAGGATTTAATATATCAAATTTGGTGATTTTGTCAATGCAAGATCTATTTATGGTGTCAAAGATATTTACTAAGCAATTGGTAAGCAGCTGGGGTGCTCTTTTAGGCACTTCATTCCCATATTTTCATTGGGTGCCTCAATACTTATATAAGCTAATGGTGGCTCATTTGGGATGCCTCATTACTTAGAAAGGTAGTTCCCATAGTTTGCTTTTCAACCACTTTTTATTCCTCAACAGCCACTGAACCATTTCTACTGCTTTTATTTTTTGCCATATACAATAAGACTATATTTAATATTTATTACATGATTCTGGATGAAAATATCTAAACTATACTGATAATAAATTAAAATTCATGTAGAATTAATTATTTGACATTGAGAGATTTAAATCAACAAATATCTATTGTGATATTCCATTGCCACCTTCAGCACTCTTTTAGCAAGTTCTTTCTACAGTATTTCAAGGTATTAGAGAGCAACTCATTGCTTAATTGGATAAATCTAATCTTGAAGGAGTATTGCTGTTGTAATAATGAACAAAGAATATGTATAAGTATCTATGAGTGATGTAAGTAATGTGAATAAGGCAGTAATAAGAGAAGACATACCTCAGTTGGGCAAGCATGTACATAACAACTAAGGTATACAGGTGTCTATGGTTTCTACTAATAGATAAAGAATATATATCAGTATCTCAGTCAGGCACAACATATGTATAATGACTGTATTGGAAGACTGTACCTAATAGACAAAGAATATATATCAGTATCTACAAATAAAGTAAGTAATGTAAGTGCAATAAGAAAAGGACATATCTGTAGGCATAGTGTATGTGTAATGACTGAGGTATGCAGATGTCAACAGTTCCTACTTATAGGATCTTTGAGATAGGAGTACATGGGGAAAATAGATAACAATAATATGTGAAATAAAAGAAGAGTAAATTTGGATGAAATACCATGTAAGGTATGGATAACCTCTAACATCCTACTTATAAGGAATCTACTAAATGCTGTGAAATATCATGTAATGTATGGATAACCTCTAATTTAATACTTTATTCATCTAACAGCTAAAATGTTGAAGCTAATGAGGCAAAACACCTGTTTCCTTTTGCTTTTATTAAATAATCCAAGAATATTAAGGCTTGATTAACAGAATTGAGTCAAGTCAGACACTACAATCTAAACACCTGTAGATAGATATCACTAAAAGTCAATAGATAGCACGGCTTTTCTTCTGGTATTTTGGAAGGAATATGTATTTCAACATCTGGAATAGAAAGAAGTTGTGCTGCAATACTCTTAAAATACTCAATCTGTATTAGCCATGGGGCCCTTGAGCTGAGACATATATTGCCAAGGCAAGCATAAAATGACTATGTTATTAGATAAAGGGATCAGGTTTATGATTGAGCATAGAAGTATTTTGGAGAGATAAGAGAAAGCCAAGATTGTGATTGGGCCATGGGGAGGAGAATACATAATAGGGTGTTGTTAGACCCAAACTTCACGTGACTCTAACAACAACAAACAACCGGTTACTTCGCGTTCGAGTATTCCCGGTGAGTTGTCTGTTAGCGCGAGAGCTGGGCTAAGTCCTTAGTTCTTAGCGAGGAGGAGATTGAGTGTCAAGCGTAAGTTGGTATTTTATAACTTAGCTCGAAGCTGGTTTGTACCAGTGCGAGCGTCCTACTTAAATACATGGTTCGTATACTACTGTTGTACATTGTATGGCACCGGTGTTTGTCCTGCGAGAAGCGACCGGTGTGAAAGGTGAGTGACAACGAATGGTAAGTACAAACGAGAAGCCTAGATAGGGTGGGGAGCGAGCGAGAACAAGGGTCAGGCGAACGAGTGAGTGGAGTTAAGCGCCGATTGGTCAATGGTGCGAGATAGGGGTCGAGCGGTGACGATAACGTGACGACGTCTGGGGTTAGGGTCGAAATAGGGGTAAAAATCGTAACATTACCCCCTCGTTAAGGCAGTCGTCCCGACTGCCACAACCCCTATCTCTCTGGTTACGATTTAAGAAGTCGTTGATGGCTTCCTGCGCGTTATCGAGTAGGTCTTCTCGTACCCATTGGTTTTCTTCATCCCCGTACCCCTTCCATTTGACGAGGTAGTCGGTGACGGTTCGTGAGGGTTGGTTTTTCTTTCCTCGGACTCGTCTGGTGTGGCTAGTCGACGATTGCTTCTACTTCATATTCTTCCTCGTCATTGATTATTTCTGGTGGTGGCGGTGGCTGTTTGGTTTGGGAGGGGAATGTTGGTGGTGTGTATGGGGTGAGTAGTGCTTCGTTGAAGACAGGGTGGATTTTCCACGTCGTCGGCAGTTTTAGTTTGTATGCCGACGCTCCGACCTTGGCGAGTATGGGGAATGGTCCTACCCGCTTGTCATCCAGCTTCTTCTTCGGTCGTGGTAGGTGGAGGTTCTTTGCGTCGAGCCAGACCTTGTCGCCCACGTTGTAGGTTCGTGCTTCTCGTTTCCGTGCGTCGTACTGTGTTTTCATCTTCTCCGCCGCCTTCTCTAGTGCGGCCTTCGTTTCGATGTGTATTTTCGTCATGGTGGCTGCGAAGTCGTTGGCCGCGGGGTTGTTCGTTGTCGGTGAGTGTTGGGGATTGTGATTTGGGGGTTTATTCCATGGTTGACGAAGAAAGGGGTCTTTTACCGGTAGAGGAGTGGACGCGGTTGTTGTGTTGGAACGCTGCCAGAGGCAGCCATTCTGGCCAGTCGTTCTGTCGGTGGTTGATGAAGAGTCGTAGGTATTTCTCGATTTCTTGGTTCGCGCGTTCCGTCTGTCCATCGGTCTGTGGGTGGTAGGCGGTGGAGGGGTTGGCGTGGATGTCGAGTAGGTGGTATAGGTCCTTGATGAATTTCGAGACGAATTGCGGTCCTCTGTCGCTGATGATCTTTTGGGGCATGCCATGGTGCGCGTATACATGATCCCTGAGTATTCGTGCCCATCCTTCGGATGATAGGTCGGTGGTGCATGCGACTGGTATTATTTCTTTGGAGAATCGGTCGACGATGACGATGATGGCGTCCTTCCCGTCGGATTCCGGTAGGCCAGTGATCATGTCGACGCTGATGTGCGTCCAGGGCGTTCGGGGATCTCGTTCGGGTGAAGGGGCGTCGGTCTGGCCTGCGTGATTGTCTTTGTGCGCTGGCAGACTTCGCATCCCTTGACGTATTTTTCGACGTCGTTTCCGAGTTTGGGCCACCAGTAGTCGCGTTGGACGAGTTCCTTGGTCTTGGCGATTCCTGGGTGTCCGGCGGTGATATGGTCGTGGTGGTATGAGATTAGTTCCCCTCGGAGGGCGGTGTCCTTGGGTACGTATAGTCGGCCGTCGTATTCGAGTAGGCCGTTTCGCTCGGTGAATTCCCCGTTCATGGGATAGTGATTCTGCGATCCCGACGTCCCATCTGCCTTCTTCCTTCGTCGCCTCTCGTATCCTTCTCTCGATCTCTCCTTCGCCTGGCATTTCGAGGGTGTGGAAGAATAGTGTAT
Source organism: Armillaria sp. CMW 4456 (assembly GCA_028551335.1). Taxonomy (NCBI): domain Eukaryota; kingdom Fungi; phylum Basidiomycota; class Agaricomycetes; order Agaricales; family Physalacriaceae; genus Armillaria; species Armillaria sp. CMW 4456. The sequence goes on along the minus strand of JANDKJ010000784.1, from coordinate 4,043 downwards.
CGGGGAGGACGACGGTTTCTTGGTTGTCGTCGGCTCCCTGGTCGTGGTCGGCTCGCCGGCTGAGGAGGTCCGCTTTGCGGTTCGCGGTTCCTGGCTTGTGGTGCAATGTGAAGTGGTATTCGCCGAGTTCGGTGACCCATCGGGCTTGTCGTCGGTTGAGCTTCTGTGGCTGGCGGAAGTACTGGAGGTTCTGGTGGTCCGACCAGATTTCGAACGTTTGTGCAGCGCCCATGAGGTAGTGTCTCCATTCCGCGAGGGCGAGCATGATGGCGAGGAGCTCCTTGTCATAGATCTCGTAGTTGCGTTCGGTGACCGATAGCGCCTTCGAGAGGAAGGCGACTGGTCTCCATGTCGTTCCTTGCTGCTGCGAGAGTACTGCTCCGATCGCCCCGTCGCTCGAGTCCGCCTCGATTCGGAACTTCCCTTCATCGGTGGGTATGGCCAGGACGACGTCCTGGGCTAGTCGTTTCTTCAGCTCTTCGAATGCCTGCTGCTGCGCTGCCCCCCACACCCACGGCTCCTTCCCCGTCAGCTTCGTCATCGGCCGTACCACCTTGCTGTAGTCCTTGACGAATCGCCGGTAGAAATTGGTGAATCCGAGGAAGGATTGCAGCTCCTTCTTCTTCGTCGGTGTCGGCCATTCTGTCACTCCCTCGTGTCTTTACTTCGTCCATCCGTATCGATCCTTCGCTCACGATCACCCCCAAATACTCCGTTTCCAGCGTCTCGAACTCGCACTTCTCCGCCTTGAGGTATAGCTTGTGTTGTCGAAGCGTCGTTAGGACTCGGCAGACGAGTCGTCGATGCTCGGCCCGATCCTTCGACATGATTAGGATGTCGTCGAGGTAAATGGTTACCTTCCCAGTGGCGATGAGGTCCTTGAAGATGTCGTTCATCATCCACTGGAAGGTGGCCGGCGAGTTGGTTAGTCCGAAGAACATGACCGTCGGTTCGAATAGCCCTCGGTTCGTGCGGAATGCCGCCTTCCACTCGTCCCCCTCCTTGATTCGTACGTTGTTGTACCCCCATCGCACATCAAGTTTAGTGAAGTACTTGGCCCCTTTCAGCTTGTCCATGAGTTCCGAGATGAGCGGTAGCGGGTAACGGTTCTTGATCGTCATCTCGTTGAGCTTGCGGTAGTCCTGGACTGGTCGCAGTCTCCCATCCTTCTTTTTGACGAAGAAGAAGGGGGAGGCCATAGGCGATTTGCTGGGGCGGATCCTCCCAGTGCGGAGGTTCTCGTCGAGGAAGTCGTCCAGTTCCGCCTGCTCCTTCGGGGAGAGGGGGTATATTTTGCAGTCGAGGGTGGATTTGGCATTGGGGATGAGTTCGATGGCGTGGTCCCACGGTTTCGTGGTGGTAGTTCGTCGAAGTTGTCCTTCGAGAATAGGTCGCGGAAGTCCTGGCACCACTCGGGGACTAGTTCTTCGAACGTCTGTTCTGGTTTCAATTCGTGGGCCTTTGCGGCCAGGTCATTGGCGACGTGGGCACGTAGTCGTATCTCTTCTGTCATTTCTACGGCCAGGATGGTGTCTCCTTCCTCCAGCTCTTCGTCCCAGTGGTCTTCATCGGCGTCTGGTAGGGTGAGGGCTAGGCGGTTGCAGCGGCATCGGCCGAAGGTGATGCGCCCCGTTCCCCAGTCGATCAAGGGGTTGTGGCGTTTCAGCCAGTCATGGCCGAGGAATAGGTCCTTGTCCCCCAGGTCTGTTACGGCGAGGTCGATGCGCTCGGCGTGGTCGCCGATCTTTAGGCGGAGTTCGACATAGGCGGTGATTTCGCCGGCGCGGTTTCGGGTTCCGTCAGCGTTGAAGACGGGGATCGGGTGGGCGGTGGGTCGAGTGATCAGTTGGTGTTTCTCGACGAAGGCTCGGTTGATCGAGCTTCCGGTGCATCCGCTGTCTACGAGGGCGGTGGCTTGCAGGGTTTGGGGTTGTTCTAGGGTTTCTAGCTGTACCGTGGTTACCAGGTCCTTCCCGCGGGATTGGGTGGCGTGGATATATCGTCGCGGGCCCTTAAGCTCTTCCAACCACTCGAGCGCGGTTGACCTGTCCGACTTCCGAAGTTGTCGGACGAGGTCGTCGGTTACCTCCCGCTGGCGGGTCTTGTGGATCCAGTTGAAGAGGGTGCCCTTGGCCGCCGGGAGCGAGGCGTAGAGGCTTCGCCAGGTCCACTCGGCGCTCCAAGGTTTGAGCCATTCGGTGGGATCATGCGGGTATTCAGGGGAGGCTTCCGGCTCGGGTGGGTGGTCGTCGCTTACGAGCCCTATGAGGTTGCCGGTCTGTCGGTCCCAGGACTGCATGGTCCAGTTGCCGTCCTGGTCGACGTGGTAGGGGAAGTGTGGTGACGGTATCTGTACTTTGGAAATGGACGGTGGTGTCGTATGGGGCGTGCAGGCCCCCGTTCGGCCCCCTTCGCTAGGTGAGGTAGCGGTCTTGTTCTTGCTCGCTGGGACGTTTGCGACCGGTGGGGAGGGCTCCCAAGCTAGATCTTCTGCCGTGGTGGGGGTTTCCTCGGCCACGCCCTCGAAGGTTGGATCGATCGGCCTTTGCCGAGGGCGTTTGTACGGTCCCTGTGACGGTCGCGGCACGCTCTCCTCGGCTTTGGCGGTGATCGTTCCTTCTGCGATTCTTTGAGTTCTGTTGTCGAGTCGGGTATATTCGAATGCGTGGTACTACAGGCGGTGCATAAGTACTATTACAAGTAGACGACGACGTACTAGAACTAATTTCGTCCATGGCCGATCGAGCGGAATCGCTCGCTCGTCGGCCTAATCTTTTACCTCCTCAATGCCGCTGGTCGAGGGCGTCTTCTCCTCTGCGGCAGAGTATTCGTTCTCGAGTCGCTCGATAGTGGCCCGGATCTGCGCCTTCGAGTGCGGTGGTCGGTTGAATGGTTTCTTCGGCTTCGGGCATTCTCGTGCGAAGTGCCCCTTCTCATTACAATTATAGCAGAGCCCGCTATTGCGGGCCTTAACTCGGTCTACATCCATTGGTTGGCCCTCGCCCGCCATAGGTCGTTCCCGTCCCGGTCCGCTTGTCGGTGGTTGCGGGTGTCGTTGCCGGGGCGTTTCCGGTCGTAGACGGGGTTGGCCTTGGCGGGGCGGGCGATCATGTCATCGACGACCCTCGAGCGTTGTCGGGATTCGTCTCCGTCGATGATGCATTGCTTCCAATCGAAATATCCGTCGGGTATCAGGATCCCCATGTCGGTGATCCTGTTATGTACTGCCTTCGGCACTCCCATCTTGAGCGCCATCGTCATCTGTCCCCGTTCTCCTACATCATGGATCAGCTTCGGCTTTCCTTCCGAGATCTTCCAACTTCAGGAAGTATTCTACCGCCGTTTCTACCCCAATGTTCCATTTGAGCTCCGTCATCGCCTTGTGGTGCTTCTCTATGACGGCGGGATCTCTGAACTGCTTTCGTAGGGCACCTTTGAAGTCGAGCCAGCGGGGGAATCGGTGGTGCAAGCGAGAGTGGGAGAACAGTTGTTCCTGGATGCTGACCCACCAGTTCTTGGCACGGCCGCTCATATGAGAGACGGCAAAGACGACCTTTCCGCCATCGGAGAAAAAGCCAGCGAAGGTCTGGTAGTAGAGCTCGCAGTCGTTGATGAAGCGTCAGAGGTTGTCAGATTCGCCTTTGAATGGGTCAGGTTCTTTAACAAGGGTGGGTTTAACGTTTAGTCGTAGATCGCCGGCGACCATTTCGGGGGCCGGGTTGTCGTTGGGCCAATCAGGTGGTCCTCCAGGAGGTCCCGGAAGAGAAGCCAGCTCGTCTCGGGCTGATGGGTGAGGGGATCCCCCGGGGGTGTCACCTGGGACCCATCCCAGTGCGGCCCTGGTTTTGGTAGCTTTGGTGAGCGCGAGGTGTAAGTCTTCTCGGGCCTTCTTGACATTGGCTTGGTTTATCTGGTCCTGCTCCCACTCCCTGATAGACCCCGACGCCTTTTTTGCTGGCGGTTTCAGGTCTACCCGGGCCTGGGCAGGGGGCTGGGTCTGCGATGGTCCCGCGGCTGCGGAGTCTGCCGCGGCGGTGAGAGTG
>JANDKJ010000783.1:0-19400 GCA_028551335.1 Armillaria sp. CMW 4456 | reverse complement strand
CTTATATCCTTGTTGTGCAAGGGGAGGGATGGAAGCTGAAGTAACCTACCTCCCATGTCTTGCAGATACTATAGTACTGTGACCGAAAATGTAAATTCAATATGAAGAACTATCTGTATTAATTGGTTATGATGATTTGCTGTTCTTAAGCACATGCATAGTGTAAAAGGGCAAAGAAGCAAGTTACACAGGTATAGATCCTATTTCAGAATCAGGTAAAAAATCAGGAAGGTAGGATCCCATGATCGAAAAGGATAGTGACAATAATGATGGTCCAAATTCATTCAATTACGATGACTTCCTGCTCTGGTTGGGCCTCAATGTCAATTACAAGGACTGAGCTCTCAACAGTGGATTCTTCATGTTGAGAGCTTGTTTTACTGTGTGCTGAAGGTGTTTGGAAATGAAGTGATGATAATGTACTTCCATCTCTGTCTTCCATAGGGCATGTATACCCTGCTGCTGCCTTGTAAGGGAGTCGCATTACTTGTATATTATTATTTACTTATGACATTAACTTACCCATTACATTCTGCATTTGGACTTTTACATCTTTATCTTTTACTTTCATCACATTGACCTTACCTCATTGTACCTCAGCTTTTCTCTGCTCAATACACCAAGTTGGCATGTGCAGTTGTTGTCTGAGGTCTTGTAAGGTATTGTGATATCCATCCTTTACACTTTTTTGCACATCTTTCATGTGTATTGTGCTGTGGAAGAACCACAGTGAACTGACATTCACAGAACGAACTACGCGACTTGTACCTCTCTCTGATGGCCCAATACTCAGCCTCAGAGAGCTCTGCTGCTAGGCAGCCCACTTCCAACCATTCAGAAACTCGACACACTGTCGAGGCCCCTCTGCAGTCATGGAATGACTTGTCCTCTGCCCAACAGGCGTCGTCATTGTTACCAACTGTCTCCAGGCTCGCACCGTTCACACAAGATGCAAGCCCCCTGTGTACGGCTGCTGTACTGGCCGCAACAGCACCCTCCAATGTGCTCTATCGTCCCTCAGGCATCGTTAACCTACCTGATGGCACCCCAGCCTCAGAGATGTCCATTATCAGACACCTACGCCCAGCAACGTTCTCAGAACCTCGCTCAACTCGCTCAGTAGCCCCATCTAGGGCAGGATCTTGGTCATTTCATATGTCGTCTATCCAGGATTACACTGACGAAGCAATAGAACGTGAACTCGCTTGCCATCGACAGCGGAGAGCAGCGGGTGCCCACAACACTTCTCGTGGCTTGGCAGGATCAGCTCCTCCTGCCTATGCCCACACCACAATGAATTCCATTCGCCCCCCTCAGGTGCCTCCACACCGTGCTGTGAGTGAACAACTCCTGGCCACTGTGTCGTCCACTACCACTTCCCTCCTACCAACTGCATCCACGAAGGCTACTTCCCCTGCAGAAGCCATGCCTGTTGAATTCCCTGACTTGCCAGAGGCTATGCCTGAGGACGTGAACCAGTTCATTGAGGAACGAGTTTGCCTTGCTGCTCAACGCTATGAGGATGGTCTTCTGGCCATCACAACGCAGTGACAGACGGTCAATGGTACTGTATTCCATGGTATACCTAGACTAGCTATGAATAGGTTTTTTACTGCAAATTTGAATGCCTCCAGGCAATTCAATCCCATTCTGACTGATGTAGGACCACAACCAGGTGCTTATCACCATAGTGCAGACGAATTCAGTGCGAATATCAGTGCAGCCATCGACAATCTCAATCTGCCTCAACAGCCAGATGAGACTGCCTCCAATTATGCTCGACATCGCCATGCTCATGCTTGACTGTCGATGCCATTGATTAAAGGTGACTCTTCACCTATGGATCTGACTTCTCAGAGTTCAGAAAATCAACGAACTGTTGATGCCTTGAATGAAGCCCAACATGAAGTCTTCAATCGAGGTTTACTGCAACAACTGCATGATGAAGACATGCTATTATTTGGACAAACTATGGTACCCAACCAAGGTGTTGTAATTGACATCTATGGAGATGCTACCCATTCTGAGTTTCCTGCTATATGGATTCCTCTTCCACATATATGTTCAGAGGTGTACAAACCTCTTCAAACACAATACCCACCACTGGCAAGTACTTCGGTACCACCAACTGGTGTTTGCAATGCTCAAGAGCCTTCTACTAGGTTTCAGGCATCATCACAAACTTTTGTTGACTCTGTTGAAGAACAGAACAAAGTTCTGATCTCCAAACTCAAGGGTGAATATGATAGTGATGCAAATAATGAGGATGACATTCCTCCAACCATCAGGAAGGGAATAACTATCTCTACACCTAATTCTTCCAGCCCCTACTCTTTCAGAGGGGGAGGAAACCAAGGAAATAACTCATAGATATGCTAAACACATATGAAACAAAGTCCAATTTGACTTGGATGAGGAAGTAGAAATCAAACCTCACCTGAATAAGCCTAGAAAGTTGGTTTCAATCAACCAAGCTTTGAAGACACCAACCAAGAAGAATAATTTTATTCAGCCTAAGTCAAAATGACTAGATGGCCAAAGCATCAATAAAGCTTTGTCTACTTTACCAGAACCTCCATGGTCATGTTATGCAACAACCAGAGAGGATATTCATGAAGAAAACAATGGGGGGAAGGCTAGCAGTCCTACTGGATCTTCAATTACCTGTATTACTCACTCCAGAAGACTTTGTGTCTAAGGAGGAGCTTTCAAAAATCGCCAATGATGCCCTTACCTTGGATGCTTCAAATCCAAAGGATAGACAACACATCCTTGAAGTCAATGAACTTGTACAGGAGTTTACATGAGACCAATTTCCAGAATCACCCAACCAAGAAGTTGGTGATTCTACTCCTAAAATCACAATTGAAGAAGCTATCCGTGCTACTTCCGAGCTCTATCAGACCAAAACAAAGGATATATCATCTCCTTCAATCACTGACATTCCTAAGCTTCATGCTAAATGGATGGAATCATGTCATGATATTATGGGTGGCATTCCAGAGGAATTACCACCACTTCGAGCTGTAAATCATGAAATCCCATTGATCAATGATAAAGCCAAGTATAGCTACTATTTGCCCCATTGCCCTGACTCTATGAAGGGTAAACTGGCCGAAAAAATTGCCCAGTACAAGAGAGCTCGCTGGTGGGAACCTTGTGTCTCAACACAAGCAGCTCCAATGTTATGTGTCCTGAAAAAAGATGGCTCAGATATCCGAACCACTGTAGATTGTCGGAAACGCAATGAGAACACTGAAAGGGATATTACTCCCTTTCCAGATCAGGACACAATCCAGCTTGATGTAGCTTGAGCTAAGCTTCAATCTAAAATTGATCTATCAAATGCCTATGAACAAGTTCAAATTGTTCCATCTGATGTATGGAAAACAGCATTTGCAACCATCTTTGGAACCTTCAAGAGCAATGTAATGCAGCAAGGAGATTGCAATGCTCCTTCCACATTTCAATGGCTTATGACTTCAATTTTTCAAGACTATATTGGAGTCTTTATGCATGTGTATCTTGATGACCTATTCATATATAGTGATAGTGTCAAAGAGCATGAACATCATCTGAAACTTGTATTTGACAAGCTTTGAACAAACAAATTATTCATGAAAGCAGAGAAGGTTCATCTTTATGCTGAAAAAATGGATTGCCTTGGACATCTAATTGATGACAAGGGCCTTCATGCTGATTCAGATAAGCTGGAACGAATCCAAAACTGGAGATTACCTCAAACTATAATGATATTGAGAAATTCCTAGGACTTGTGAATTATCTGGCTCACTTCCTACCAGATGTGACTGCATATACATCTCCTCTATCAGAAATGACTAAGAATGGACAGCCTTTCTATTGGCATCTGCTTCATTCAGTCTGTTTTCAATCAATCAAGGACTTGTGCTGCAAGGTCCCAATTCTCCATCCAATTAATGTAGCTGTTGAAGAACCCATCTGGGTTATTTGTGATGCTTCAATTTCGGGTGTAGGTGCCATGTATGGTCAAGGATTGACCTGGCAAACTTGCCACCCTGCTGGATTTATGTCTAAGAAATTCACAGATAGCCAATGCAATTACCATGTCTTTGAAACTGAAACTCTTGCAATGCTTGAAGCCCTCTTGAAGTGGGAAGACAAGCTTATTGGCTATCAAATTCATGTAGTCACAGACCATAAAGCTCTTGAGTTCTTTAAGACTCAACGACACCTCTCAAATCATCAAATGTGGTGGATGGAATATCTTTCATGCTTTGATTTTGATATTACCTATGTGAAGGGGGTAACCAACAAGGTTGCAGATGCCTTATCACAATATTATGAGTCTGATACTTCTAGTGATCAGCACCATCTTGCTGAATTTGTTAATGCTGATATTCATATTGACAAGCTTGGTGAAGACCTACCTCTAGGTCATAAAGAAGAAGCTGAAGAGATGATTATTCACCCCAATGCTATGACTACTCATCAAGAATCTGCACATCTCAAGGAGAAATGTGAAACTCGAGAACTTGAAGCAGAAGAAATGGAGAATGCTCAGGAACAAGTAAAACCTGAATCTATTCAACTACCTAAAATTAATCCTACTGTCATCAGCTCTAGAGACAAGGGAAAAGATTTATGGACCACTATGGACTCTGATTCAACATTTGTGGTTGATATTAAATTGTCCTATGCTACTGATCCAATTTTTTCAAAGATTCTGGAAGCCCCCAATGATCACCCTTACTTTTCAATTGAGGAGGGCTTAATATGGACTGAAAATTCGCATAAACCTGGCAAAAAATTGCTATGCATCCCTAAGTCACCTAAGGGATTGCATTCACTTCATGGAGCTGTTATTGAACAGGCACATGAAGTTATTGGTCACTTTGGTCCCCAACAAACTGCAGATTACATTTGTCAGTGGTATTGGTGGCCTAAACTCTATGGGATGTGTGACTTTTTCTGCCATACATGTGAAACTTGCAATAAATCAAAAGGCAATTATAAGGCTCCTTCAGGGAAACTTCATTCATTGCCTATACCAACTCGACCATGGCAATCTATTGGAATGGATTTTATTGGTCCTTTTCCTGAAGTCAATGGATTCAATTACCTATGGGTAGTCATCTGTCGGTTGACATCCCAAGTGCATCTAATCCCAGTCCACACCTCTAATACAGCCACAGACCTGTCTTTGATCTACCTTAGGGAGATTGTGCAACTACATGGTCTCCCAGAATCAATTGTATCGGACAGAGATCCGAAATTCACATCTATTTGGTGGAAGGAACTTCACCACTTGCTTGGCACGAAACTCCTTATGTCCACCTCATTTCATCCCCAAACAGATGGTGCTACAGAACGAGCTAACCGTTCTATTGGCCAAATTTTCCATACTACAATACATCCTGATCAACGAGACTGGTTGATTAAGGTACCCATTGTTGAGTTTGCCCTAAATTCCAGCATGAATGCATCAACTGGATTTGCTCCTTTCGAACTTGTTGGAGGATATATGCCTTCAATGATGCGAGAGGTTCGATATGATAACCACGTACCACCTGGGATCCGTGCATTTGCAATCCAAGCCATGCAGAACCTATATGATGCTCATGATGCCCTCATTGCATCCAGAGTATTCCAAACGCACCATGCTAATAAGCACTGATCTCCTGAATATGATATCAAGGAGGGATCCAAGGTTTACCTCTCAACAAAGAACTTGAGTCTTCCGAAAGCTAGAGCTACGAAACTTGTACCCAAATATGTTGGCCCTTATACTGTCCTCATGGCGGACCACAAAACGTCAACCTATGAGCTTGACCTCCCAGATGAACTCGTTAAACGATGGATTCACCCTCGCTTCCATGTTAGCCTGCTATGGCCATACATTGATAGTGATTCAGTCCTATTCCCTAACCGATCAAAGCCCGAACCCTATGACTTTGGGGCTCCAGATAATGCAGAAGAATTTGTGGAATGCATTGAAGGACATGAATGGAAGAATAATTCACTGTTCTTCCATGTACGATGGGCTCTTGGTGACTTAACCACTGAGCCATACTCTAAGTGCAAGTCACTTAAAGCCCTTGATGATTACCTCGCTGTTGCTGGGGTTTCTGAACCCAAAACCTTGCCAAAGACTCGTAATATGAGTACCAGGCATAAGAAATTACAAAGGACAAAGGTATGGCCATGAATGATACTCATGCTACCGGAACCATATGATAGCAACGTGGTAATCTATCATCAATCTAAATGACCCTGATCATCAGGGTTGCATGGCTGGACTTGCCATATTTGCAAAAATGCCAGTCTGACGCCGCCACTCCGAAATGGCTTTAAGTCTAGTACATGGCTGCTGTTCTATAGAGGGTATAAATTCGTTTCCACCCACCAGATGATAATACTATCAAAAAACATCCATTCCCTTCAAGTTACTTCGTCTACCAGCACTGCTATAACCCATGGCTACTCCTGCTTTGAATTTCACCAATCTGGATGCCAATATTTCTCAGGGGGAGGGACAGGTGCCCTTATCTCCTCAAAAACCTTTCAATCCCTCATTCCAAGGCAGCATCCCTCAGTTCTTGCCAGCTGGAATGCCATTCTTTACAGGCTACCCAAATCCAAACTTGACCCCATCATTTTTCCCAATGGCACCGTTCCCTTTTACCCAGGGTAACCCATATTTTGGGACATCAAATATGGGTGCTACAGCAATGCCCCACGCATTAAAATCATCATACACTGCAATGGAAGGAATTGTAGATCCCAATCCAATTCTGGCACCTAATAATACTTTTACCACTTCCATGTCATGCCCTCAGCCTCAGGCAGTTCCAGATGTCATCCCAGAGCCCAATTTACACCATAACCATCATGAAAAAATGGTTAATGGTGCACTACCACATGCTAAACCTATCAGTTTACCAACTAATAACTATGCCCTCTTAATCCAGATGACATCTCTGCAGCCCTTGAGTCATTTAGCTTCGACTCAGGAACCCCAGAAGCACCAACGATTACTCATAATCAACCTGCAGATCACACTCTACAGACGGAACTTGTTAAATTACGTCGCAAAAATGAATTACTGAAGAACCGCATGGAAGATTTCAATATCCACCATTTGCGCAGCCCTGTTATGGAGACTCCAAGTATCCAAGAACGTCACCCTCGCCTTACTCGAGGTAGGCATGAAAGCCGCCCCTACCCCGAGATGCCTCAACTGCGAGGAGCTCGGAGGCCCTCCCCGCAACGGGCTGACCAACATGCTCGCACTAATCGTTATGCAGCACTGCCAGGATATGACCCTACCTGTACAGTACCTGTCACAGCCATTGATGCTATGATACTCATTGATGCTGCTCACACCCCCAACGATTGGGTAACCATCAATAGAATTCTCAATATTACCACAGCTACTCATAGGAAACAGTCCATAAACGTCATATGCGAACAGAACGGATGCCCAGCACCATACCCAGACATCACTGAAGGTGAGACCACCCTATTGACTCAGTGGAACCGTCGCCACCCACATTGGTTGGGTCGTCCGCACGATCTAAAGGCCCATCAGCAGGATGGGAACAATGGCAGAGACCTACCTCCATTGCCCCCCCCTCCAATGAAGGTCGCTGCACTGGAGGATACCTGCCTAGACCCTCAAAGGTGGGCAGGTTTCGTCTTCCTCCATGGCACTGAACGCCACCACCCAGGCGTTGTGGTCATGACCACAGGATCTGTCAATATTCGCACCTTGGCCGGATACTTGCTATTCCAGGCCATCATTCCCAGCAAGGCGACCCAGAATGACCACCAGGACTTTGCTATTACCGTGGCAAGCCTCCTGGTCTATCCATCTCTCTATTCTGACATCTGTCAAGATCTTCACCTCTCGATTGCGGATGCTGAAGAGCTGTTCCCTTTTCCACTATCTATTATCAGGCGTGCCTCTCAAGCTGACATAGCCATGCACCTTGTGAAATGCGGAGTCAAATACTCCCATATCTGCTACATACAACCTTATGGCAGGGAACTGCTTCTCTCCATCACTCGCCGCCTAAAGGGCCCCCTCCGAAGCCTGGCTTATGAGGCCCTTGATGATTTTGCATGGCATATGTCTTGAGGTGACCTCCCTCATGATGTTGCTGAGTTCCAGGACAGTTCTGCTCCCCAAATTTACTGGACTGCACCCATTGAATGGGATTTAGCTCCTGTCTTTGAGGCACGTCGCCGACACTTCCTTAATTACCCAGTCAACCAGGAGGCCACAGGCAAGACTAAAGGAGGTCATCAGCACTCTGATCTGAATGATGTCAGGGCTGAAACCTCCTTGCCCGTGACTGGAAACACAGATGTACCTATGGTAGAGGATGGAAGCTCTCCCAAGGCCATCCCATCCATCCCTCATTCTCTGGCAGCTCCTACTGCTTCCTCATCAACCCAGGTCCTTAGCTCGTTGACCATTCCCCCTGGAGGCACGATCCCTAACGCTGATGAGGAAGATTGACAAGTTGGTCCATGTTACAACACCGACATTACAATACAGCTAAGATGGCGTCATTCAGATTGAAGCCCTATGCCCAATCTCGAGGGGGAGGGTGTAAGGGACATACTATTGTGTATTACTATTTACCTACTCCCTTGGCCTACATATTACCTTCTGTATTTGGACAAACAGTCATCTAACTTTTCTACTATCACTACATTTACCTTACCATCTTGTATCTTGTCTTTCCCCTGCTCAATACACCCAGTTGGTGTGTGCAGCTGTTGGCTGAGGTATCGTAAGGTGTAGTGATCCCATTCCTTACACCTAATCATCTTGGTATGGGTCTTTGTTGATATTTCTGTGGCTATGGTGGTGCAATAGCAGGTCTCATTTTTATTTCTGGGCTCCTCAGCTTTATCTGTTACAATTCTATTGGTCCTAATTCCTATAAACTGTCAATCTTTGTCAAAACTATACTTTGTTTCCTTTGTCTGGTCCTATCTCTTGTCAAATCAATTCCTATAACTGGTCAATACTATTTCCTGTGAAGCTCATGCTAGAGCTGCCCTATATCTGTCAATCTGTCAATACTAAAATCTGTTCAAAACCTATCCTTGCAATGCTCACAATCACTTCTGTGACTCATTGATATTTTGAGAGGTGTAAGGACTTTAAAGTAATTACCTTTGTGTTTAAAGTAAATATACATGTAATAAAACACCTTTGTAAACACTCTGGGTGTTTTGTCAAGTGTTTATAAATATAACACCCAGGTGAAAACACCACTTGTAATTACTGAGGGTGTTTAATGCAACATGTTTCTTTCAAAATTACTGATGAAAACACACAGGGTGTTTACAAAGGTGTTTTATTACATGTATATTTACTTTAAACATGAGGGTAATTACTTTAAAGTCCTTACATCTCTCAAAATACTGATGAGTCACAGGAGTGAATAGAGCTGCCCTATAACTATCCAATACTATTTGTCTGCTCTTGACACCCAAATGGGTTTGCTAATGTCTTGTGAAATTGATGCTAATTCTTTCCTATAAAACTAAAAGAGGTGAGTACTGCACAGTTGTCACTTACTAACACTGAGAAAATGCCAGTAATGAAGTAAAACAATGATGAGAGTCAAGGTTTTAAGACAATGGATGGTTGTGAAGCATCTCAGCTTTAACTACTTCAAGCTTGGCTTTGTGGTGAACAAAATCATTATTAAACGTGTGCTATTGGTATTGTCGAAGCTGGGTGAGTTACTGAGGTAAACAAATTGATGTGTGTATGTGGGGGAATGGAATAGAGAGAGTAACTACTGTAAAGTATGAAATTACTCAGTTTATATAGTAAGATATAAATGAAATGGCATCCTTGTGGTATATCTAGAAGGCTATGTGTTAACATAAGTATTTCTGACCTTCTGACTATACAGCAGGTCTTGTGCATTGTCTTATTTGTGTCTTTGCCTTTGATTTTCATAGTTCTGGCATTAGGACTATGCCTTATCTGTGGTTTCAGAGTTGAGAACAATGTCTGGAAATGACTGAGTACCACCAAAGTATTATGTGCATTGATGTCTCATGGTTATACAGCAATAACCAATTAATTCTGAAGTCACCAAAGAGTGTTCATGCTGTGGAAATCATCAAATTGCTGTGATGAAGCCCCTATGATTGCCAGATCAATGTCAAGAAGATCTGCTTGCATGGCTGCACCTGTGTGTTTTGATGTGGCAATGCCTGTTACTATTTTTACCCCTTTTTAAATCCTAACCCTAGTACCCACCTCATCTTAACTGCCTAATTGTCAACTCACCCCCTTCCACTTGTCCAACTTTATCCATACTCTTCACCCTGCCATCCCAGTTTGGAACTCTCTTTGTATGTACCAATCTCACTTGCTCAGATGATGCTTGGACTCTTCTTGCTGGCCAAACACCAGCACCTAAATAATGGACAACAGTAGTACAAAAGCCATGTATTTAAGTAGGACAGCTCTCACTGGTAAACCCCAGCCTTGAGCTAAGTTAATTCATACCAACTTATGCTGAACTAGCTCACTCTCCTCTCAAAGGGCCAAGACTAAGAACTTAGCCTTGTCTTCATGCTAGCAAGTGACACACCAGGAATACTCAAACATGAAGTAACTGGTTGTTTGTCATTGTTAGAAGTCACATGAAGGTTGGGTCTAACAATTAGCTCAAGGCTTCCTCACCCTCTTTTCCTTACATGCTTGCCATGAAGGAAAAGACTGTATGTCCTCAGAGAACATCAACCTCACTCTCCTTGCTATCCCTGGCACCCTAGGTGTTGCAGCCCTAGTAATAATCATTTGGTTCTACTATTGAGTCATCCTTGACTGTCTCCTTCCCCCCACCCATTTCTTTAATTGCTTCTATGTCATTTTCCTGTGATGATGTTGTGAATGAGGACCTCCTGTTGCTCCATAGGAGGACCTCATTCTGCAAGTTCTTTAGGTAGAGGTGGTGGTATGAGTCAAAGGTGGATT
The DNA here is from genome assembly GCA_028551335.1 of Armillaria sp. CMW 4456. Lineage (NCBI taxonomy): Eukaryota > Fungi > Basidiomycota > Agaricomycetes > Agaricales > Physalacriaceae > Armillaria > Armillaria sp. CMW 4456. The sequence continues at coordinate 8,404 of JANDKJ010000783.1, read as the reverse complement.
GCTGATGTAATCTACTACAAAACTCAGACTAAATACTATCTGAAACTACTAAATCTGGCTAATAACTCCTAAAAACTACTAAAATGAAGAAATCCAAGCTCAGAATGGGCTGTACCCCATCAACGAGCAGGGTTCGGCCCTGCCCTTGGAGGACCAGGACAAGATATCCCTCTGAACCCAGAAATCAACAACAACCTGGAGGGAACGATTCCTTCCAGGCCACAGACACCCCAGCCCATCCATGCCTGACCCCATCATGCCTACTCCCCACTGTCCAGCACTGCCCCTTCCTCTCCACTCCTGGATCTCCCCACTAATACTGCTGGCAGAGATCCTTGCAGCTCCCCTGCTCCAGCCCTCCGATGACCTGCTGCTCAGCTGGACCTCCCCAACTTCCTCAGATGTGCTGAGGTTGCCAGGCTTGCTCAGCATGGGGACCAGTGTGGAACAGGTAATTGAGCAGTACCATGCTGTGCACCCACCCCTGGACCCTCCACATGATGATCCAATGCCACCCTCTGCCCCATCAATTTATCCCTATCTGTATCAATGACCCTCACAGACGAGCTGGTCATCCCAGGAAGTGCATGTGGCTGCCCAACTGGGCAGTTCCCCCCTGACCACTCCAGCAACACCTCCCCATTCCTCACCCCCAACAAGTCTACCCAGCCTCTTGTGGCTACCAACCCCAACCCCCAGGCTCCCTCCCCAACCAACTGTCATCCCATTCTCAATCATACTGGAGTCCCCAGCAGCCCCACCAGTACAGGACCTAGTGACAATGACCCTATACCCCCCATCTGAACCCCTGGCAACTACGACTCTGACAGAGGCATCAACTCTGACACCAGCAGAGCTGGAGCCCTTCCCCAAGCCACCCAATCCTTCTTGGGATCAGGGTACAGCTGAGCTTGGATCAATCTCACTGACACTGAGTGATAAGATTGCATGGATGGACAAGGTGGAGTTGTACATACAAACAGTGAGACCAACTGTGATTGAACTAACTCACTTCCCAGTAACTGAAGAAGAGACATGGGAACTATATCTTAATTTAGCTGCTAATGAATACCAGTACCTATGCTGTTTCCAGGCCACGAGGCTGATAGGAGAATGAGCTGACCCAGAGAACCCAAAGGATGCTATGAGGGTGATAATTAATCAGGCCAAAAAACAGGCTGTTGACTGAATGAATAACAAAACAACCCTCTATCTCATCACCCTCCATGCCACAGCCAGACCAGAAACCATGGGTCCCTCTCATGTGCAGCCACCCCTGCAGGCTGGGGTTAGCACCTGGGCCATGAGACACCCTCAGGCACCAGCAACCAAGGGAGCGCAACAACAACCACCTTTGCAGGGGTCATCAGGATCCTATGAGTGATGGAAGAGGGATGAGGAGCTAGCCATCAGCCTAGAAGAGCAACTCAAGGCTGTCAGGACCTAACTATCAGCAAGCAAGCCAAACCCTGGCTGGGTCCCAGCAGATAGGCACAAGAACGGCTCCCCTCACTCTTCCCATGACCCAGATCTCACCTCTCTCCTGGGATACCCTGGGAATGAACCCCCAAGAATGCTGCCCATGAACCCTGGACCAGAAATGGTCACTGGCAACTATTGACTAAACATAAAGCCAATTCTAGTCAAAACCCCTGATCTCTTCACTGGCAAATCCGATGACATTCACTGATTCATCTGTGACTGTGAGTTCTATTTCCAAACCTTTGCCAGATTCTTCACCGATGCCAACCATGTGGTATTCACCATCTCCCATATGGCCAGCCTTGCCAAAAGCTGGTTCATCACCCTCCAATGGGACCTTATCTCCTGAACCTGAGGGCACCACTGATTCCCCTCCTAGTTTGACTTTCAGTGAGCCTTGATTGATCACTTTGAAGATCTGGCCATCAAGGAGAAGCATCACACAGCCATGATGCAGCTAAAGTGGCAGGTGGGAAGGGAGACAGCCACCAAGTACTTTCAGAAGCTGGAAGACCTGGCTGTCAAGGCCAGGCTTAGAGATGCAGTAGGAGGGCAAAACCAGCTGACCATGGCCCTGAAGGCCAGGATCCCTGAAGGAATGCTGAACCAAATGTCTGACATTGGGATTCTAGTGCTGAATGGGTATTACAAATGGAAGAAGCAGATCAAGAACAACAATGAACACTGACAACACAATAAGGTTGTGAACAGCATGTTGCACCCTGGGTGACCCACCACTGCCCCCACTTGACTGCCCCTGTGCATGAGCCCAGCAGCACTAACAATGATACCCTCTCAGGACTGGAGGACCAGCACAGGAATGACCTATGGTGGCCAGGGGTGCCTGATGGATGTCAACTGACTTTGGGCCCAGGACGAGGGGTGATGTTATAATTGTAATGAGAAGGGACACATAGCAAAGAGGTGTCCAAGGCCGAAGCGAAAACCAGACCAGTGAATGTGTGCCCAGATATGCAAAATCATCAGCCAACATGAAAACGAATACAATACCATGCCAGAAGACTTGGCAATGATGAGCAGCATCAAGGAGGTAAAAGATTAGGCTGATGTGTGAGTGATTCCACATGGTCAGCCTGAGAGGGAGCCAATTCTAGTGTGTCATCATCCTGTACTAGTACTTGTGAACAAACTGTAGTACCCACAAGGATGAATACATTGACTCAAAAACCTAAAGAATCACACCAGAAGCAGCTGAAGGACTGGCAGGACAGGCAACCCAAGACCATCCCTGTGACTGTACCAGCCAAACCTGCAGGAACCCCTTAGCATGCTTCCAAGGGCATGGCTGAGGCAAACTTGGCCTTGGCAGAAGAGGTAGCTGGGAAACCCTCCCCCCTGGTCGCAAGTGTCCCAGCAAGCACGAACAAGACTGCTACCACAGCTAGCAAAGGGGGCTGAATGGGGGCCTGCATGCCCCATACGATGCCAAGAACCACTTCTCGGGTATCGATCCCCCATCCTGCCTTCCCATACTGCATCAAAGATGGACAATGGATGATGCGTCCATGGGACCATAACACTGGGCTAGTCATCAGATTAACCACCAACAACCAGCCACCCCTGAGTATCCCCATGATCCGAATGAATGGTTAAAGCCTTGGATGGCTGAGTGGGTTTGGCAGGCCCTCTATGCCACCCTACCATTGGCAGCAGGCACCCTGTGATGCTGGGTACACAAGTCCCACCAGCAAGAGGTAACTGATGACCTCATTCAATGACTTCGATCATCCCAACAACTGGTGGCTCTGGAGTGGCTTGAGGAACTCAAACAGCCCTGACAATACATCCATGTGGCAAAGCAACCTGGGAAGGACCTGCTGATACCCATGCAGTTAGACACCCTGGAATGCCCCCAGACCCTTAAAGCCACAGTGCTCCTGGACAGTGGGTGCACTGGCAGCTCCATCAATTGGGCCTTCATCAAGAAACACAACCTTGTCACCTGTGCCACTGCACACCCCATCCCAGCCTTCAATGCAGATGGAACCAGGAACTGAGCCAGAGAAATCAACACCTTCATTGAGGTCCAACTCAAGATTGGCAACCATGACAAACAGATCAATCTTGTGGTCACTAACCTCAGTGATAAAGACATCTTCCTTGGCCATGACTGGCTCATCAAACATAACCCCTTGGTCAACTGGACTACTGGGCAGATTACCTTTGCCCATTGCCAGTGCCTAAAAAACCCCCTGATGCCCTCCGACACTGATGATGATGACTGGTGGGATGAGGAGCTTGAGGAAGGCAAAACCATCCTTGCCATAAATACCTACTTTCCCATGAGGGCAGAAGAGGTTCGTAACATGTGAGGTCGAGGAGGGTTTTCAATAATCAATGATTTGGTCAAAGACCAAGGAGATGTTGTGATAATAATAGAACCCGATCAAGATGGTGATCTGATGATCAGTGGATATGCAAAGCCAGTGAATTTGCTGAGTTTTGAAAAGAATGAATTGAAAGCAGTATATGCATCTGCAAGTGCAATGGTGTGTGGTGAGGATGAACAGGCATGTGGGACATTATCCTTGTACTTTGGGGCACTTAAGCAAATAAAATCCAGAAGAAAGGGAGTGTGCAAGGGCTGTGGAATGCTCACAGAGGTAATAGAAATACCTTTCCCTGAAGAGCACTCACCTCCAGTCATAGAACCTGTAAAGGAGGTCTTTGCAACAAAGAAGTACAAGCCTGTTGCACAGAAGGTTAAGCCCATCATGGGATGACTCCCTTCTGAGTTCAGGATTGTAAGGGAAATCATAGGAGATCCACTTAGGGATATGCCAGCCTTGAGAGTGCATCCCTCAGAGTATACACCAACTGGTAGATATACAGAGGAGCACAAGGCTATCATTGAAAGAGTACACTCAGAGGATTTCTTGTGGCCTGAAGAGCACAAGCTCCTGCATGAATTTATGTGTATTCAGAATGAAGGATTTGCATGGAATGATGCAGAGCATGGACATTTCAAAGAGGAATACTTTCTGCCAGTCACAATCCCTGCTGTTGAGCACACTCCCTGGATCCAGAAGAATATACCCATACCACCTGGGATCTTTGACCAGGTGTGTAAGATTATCAAAACCAAGATAGAAGCTGGTGTTTACGAGCCTTCAAACTCCTCATATCACTTGCATTGGTTTTGCATTGTGAAAAAGGATGGGAGGAGTTTGTGGCTTGTTCATAGCCTGGAACCCTTGAATGCAGTAACAATAAAGCACTCAGGAGTACCTCCAGCTACAGATGAACTTGCAGATCACTTTGCAGGGTGTGCATGTGGAGGAACATTAGATCTCTATGTGGGATATGACGAGTGCATGCTGGATGAGAAGTTTAGAGATTTAACAACATTCCAGACACCTTTTGGAGCACTCTGGCTGGTTACACTACCCATGGGATGGACAAACTCAGTGCCAATATTCCATGATGATGTGACATACATTTTACAGGATGAGGTACCCCATGTTACTATTCCCTATGTGGATGATGTGCCAGTTCGAGGCCCAAAAACCCATTATGAAACAAAGGATGTAGGATATGAGACAATACCTGAGAATGAGGGTATTAGGAGATTCATCTGGGAGCATTTCCAGAACCTGAATAGAGTGGTACAATGCATGAAATATGCAGGAGGCACCTTCTCTGGACATAAAGCAGTGTTATGCGCATCGGAGATCATGGTGGTTGGCCATTGTTGTACATATGAAGGGAGGAAACCAGAAACAGATCATGTAGGGGTAATCATGTGCTGGGGACCTTGTAAAGACCTCAAAGACATGCACTCCTTCCTTGGAATGGTGATGAGGTGATCAGATGGTTTAGTGATCTCTGAACATAAACTGGTGAATAGTTGTCAGATACTTCTGGAATATTGCAGGGTGAAGAATCAAAATAGAAATAGTGGTGTCTCAGCTTTGTGTCAGTATTACAGAACAACTAGTTTTGTTTGTAAGCCACTCCTTGGGTGTGTTGTTTGTTTGTGCACAAGCTTTCTGAGTACCTCTGTACTCATGTCGATTCCACCGACAAAACACTATATGTATTTGATACTGGACGAATCAGGCTGTCCTACATTGACTGGCTTGTCGTCTTTGGGGGGGGGACTTCTCTCTAGTCTCATGAGAAGTTACTACAGATTCTGACACTCTGAGTCACCTTTGGTCTCTGTTATCTGGTCTGTTGTGTGTCATAAAACTGGGAAACTGGGTGGGAAGGAAACTGGGATGTGTAAAATGGCTGTCAGTATTATGTCGGTATTAAATGAACTCCTAATTGTCTCAGTATAGGTCTCTGTTGATGTTTCTGTTGCTATAGCAGTGCAATAGCAGGTCTCGTCTTTATTTCTGGGCTCCTCGGCTTTATCTGGTAATGTCTTAGCTTTATCTGTGATGATTCTGTTCATCCTAATTCCTATAAACTGTCAATCTTTGTCAAAACTATACTTTGTTTCCTTTGTCTGGTCCTATCTCTTGTCAAATCAATTCCTATAACTGGTCAATACTATTTCCTGTGAAGCTCATGCTAGAGCTGCCCTAAAACTTGTCGATACTAATTTCCTGCAACGCTGATGAGCCTCAGGGCTCTGTACGCTCCAATTTCGCGGATTTATCCCTCCGGCGGCCTTTCACCAAACCAAACATTCCACACAAGCCCATATATACTTTATTGGGGTTTTCCGACGTTCTCTGACCTTAACAACTTAATGTCGAGGCGACGCAGCTAATTTCGATGTATCTCCTCAGTTTTAAACCAGCTTAAACCATTAGAGGTAATAGGGCGCAATACCGACATCAGCGGCATTAGCGCATCAAGTCGCATAGGCGCAGTCACGAGCACGGACCGGTAATATCGACGGCCTGGCCTTATAGGAGCTCAGCAACAGCAATTTGTCGATTCCGCAGCGAGTACACCCAGTGGGGACTTAGGGCTAGTGATTGGTTATTGCTGTATAACCACAGGACTTAGACGCACACGCTACCTAAAGGGTACTCATCCCTTTTCGGCATTATCCGCAGCATAAAGACGACGAATACAGAATGGTTCTAATGCCAGAGCAAGAAAATTTAAGACGACGACACGAAAAAGGCGACATTCATGACCTGCTGTATAGTCAGAAGGTCAGAAACGCTTATGTTAACGCATAGCCCTTCAGATATACCACAAGGATGCCATTTATTTATATCTTACTATATAAACCCGGTAATTTCATACTGTACACCAGTTACTCTCTCTATTCCGTTCCCCCACATACACACATCGATTCATTTTACCTCAGTAACTCACCCAGCTTCGACAATACCGATAGTACACATTTAATAGTGATTTCGTTCGCCACAAAGCCGAGCTTGATGTAGTTAAAGCCGAGACGCTTCACCATCATCCATCGACCTAAAATCCTTGACTCTCGTCATTGTTTTACTTCGTTACTGGCATTTGCTCAGTGTTAGTAAGTGATAACCGTGCAGTACTCACCTCTTTTAGTTTTATAGGAAAGAATTAGCTTCAATTTCACAAGATCAGATTAGTTTTAACAGTTTCAATTTCACAAGACATTAACGAACCCATTTGGGCATCAAGAGCAGACGAATAGTATTGGATAGTTATAGGGCAGCTCTATTGCAAGCGTTGCAAGGATAGGTTTTGAACAGATTTAGTATTGACAGATTGACAGATATAGGGCAGCTCTATTGTGAGCTTCGCAGGAAATAGTATCGACCAGTTATAGGAATCGATTTGACAAGAGATAGGACCAGACAAAGGAAACAAAGTATAGTTTTGACAGAGATTGACAGTTTATAGGAATTAGGGTGAACAGAATCGTCACAGATAAAGCCGAGACATAACCAGATAAAGCCGAGGAGACCAGAAATAAAGACGAGACCCGCTATTGCACCGCCATAGCCACAGAAACATCGGTACAGACCCCTACCGAGACGATTAGGAGCTCATTTAATACCGACATAATACCGACCGACGTTTTACATATCCCAGTTTCTTTCCCATCCAGTTTCCCAGTTTTACGACACACACCAGACCAGATAACAGAGACCAAAGGCGACTCAGAGCGTCGGAATCTGTAGTAACTTCTCACGAGACTAGAGAGAAGTCCCCAACCAAAGACGACAAGCCAGTCAACGTAGGACAGCCTGATTCGTCCAGTACCGAATACGTATAGTGTTTTGTCAGTGGAATCGACACGAGTACGGAGGTACTCAGAAAGCTCGCGCACAAACAAACAACACACCCGAGGAGTGGCTTACGAACAAAACTAGTTGTTCTGTAATACCGACACAAGGCTGAGACACCACTATTTCCATTTTGGTTCTTCGCACGGCGGTATTCCAGAAGTATCCGACAACTATTCATCAGTTTACGTTTGGAGATCACTAAACCATCTGAACACCTCATCAACGCTTGCAATAGAGCTGCCCTATATCTGTCAATTTGTCAATACTAAAATCTGTTCAAAACCTATCCTTGCAATGCTCACAATAGAGCTGCCCTATAACTATCCAATCCTATTCATCTGCTCTTGATGCCCAAATGAGTTTACTAATGTCTTGTGAAAATGAAAACTGTTAAAACTAATCTGATCTTGTGAAATTGAAGCTAATTCTTTCCTATGGCAAGCAAGACTGGTATGCTCCAGTTATAGACCGGTTATGGCATTAACCGGTATTTGTAACTATTTGGTGTTTCTATATAAGGTAAATGGCCCCCAGAGATGGTTTATAAGACAAATAAGGTATAGTAGTTGTTATTATTCTAATTTGAAAAAGAACAGGACTTATTTTTAATTTTACTTATACATTGAGCAAAATGTAAAATAATGTTTATCATAACTGAGATACACTGTGTTCTATCTTTGGCATAAAGATAAATTTCCTTTTCTCTAACTTGAGGT
>JANDKJ010000782.1:0-23649 GCA_028551335.1 Armillaria sp. CMW 4456 | reverse complement strand
CTGACCTCTCGTGTTGGTACAGCCCCCATATCTCATGCTCAAGTTAGACTCTTCACCCGACAGGAAGAGCAAATCCCTGACACCGAAGCGTTTCTTCGGCAGCAGTTCAGCATACCCCCCAATGTCGCTGTCAACCTCAGCGCGCTCCCAGATCCCCCACCCGGTATGCGACCCAACTACACCAACTCCCAGCTCGCCCGACTCGCAATCTACGGCTACCCCCGACACAGAGCGACCTTGGATCAACTCCTGCAGGCAATCGAGAATCGGTTCGAGTGGTACAGGAAAGGGAATAAATCCTGGAGGGTATGTCGTCTGCCATTCTTTCTCCCGTTTGCTGTTAGACTTGGTGTACTACAGGCCAGCATTCGGCATCTTCTCTCTCTTGAGAGTCTTTACGTCAATGTCGGACGAGAGAAGGCGGATCGGGGCTCTGGGTCGTACTGGACTTGGATGTCAGGAACCCTAAAGGGATGAAGCGTCTTCGGAAGCGCACCCGCCGCAGGATATGTGAACACGCTGGCAAGCAGAATCCCTATCCTACGCTGAGCGCGATGAAGATGGATATATCCCATATTGCTCCAAGAAGCTCGACCTCTCCGGAGCGCTGTAACTCCGCCGCGAGCTCAGAGTCGTCGGGATATTCTCAGCGCATGGATAGCCCAGGATTCAAAGGTGGTTGTTTCGAGACTCAATATGATGACGTGCCGTCTGCGTGGAATGGCATGCATGAAACGGGCAGGAAGCACTTTGCTAACCATATATGACGGGTGAACTTCAATGCGAGTTGCCCGTTTTGATGTTTAGGAATTGATAGGTATCCATCTCCGTCTCTGCATTTCGTTGCTCTGTTATTATCGTGCTAAACTGATACGTGTTTTACTATTCTTGTAACCTACCTATTGTATAATTGCCTTTGTGACGCTTTTCTCTTTCTCATAGTACTATCATTTAATCGTCGCTTTTGTGTTTTGCTTTTCGTTTTACCTAGATCGTACAGTACATTTAATATTTGAGTCCAAATGCAGCTGTCATGTCGTCATCTTATAATCGTAAAGTTGTCGTTTCCTCGGATCAATAGAGCATACTGCTGCCCCATAAGAAGCCAGCCATCATGTCCTCAAAGGAGCAACAAGCAACGGAACCTGAGTGCCATCCGCCAGCTTTCCCTTAACGATAGGGAGCGTGCTCAGCGTCCCCGGCGCATCCAGTAGCTCTACTCCGTCAGGAACCTTGAATTCAAAATTACCGACAAGTTCGACTGTCACCGTTTGGATTTCCATAATCCTGTAGATTTGCATGAGACTGTTACGAGTGCTGGAACAGTTAGAATACATACGCGAATCTCCAGCTATATCATGGCACAGTCTTAGCTCTTTAATCATATCATGAAAGACACTTCTTACCCGATGCAGGCGCGGACACCTGCACCTATTAGCGTTGCGTTGTCAGTCAAAGCTGGGCTTGAGAAATCATATACCCACTGAACGTCATCCTACCAAACCCAATCAACGTTAAGAAACCTAGTGAAGCAAAGGTACCCACAGATTAGAATACACACCAAGAGGTAGCTGCCTCTTCCTTGCCTCAGGCTCTTCGAGGAATCGACTGGGGTTCCACTCGTCGGCGTCGTCACCCCAAACGGTGGGGAGGCTAAACGAGCCAGGTAAGCCTCGGAAAATTTTTTCGCGACATGCCAATGAACGCACTGATTGTATGTGTACACAGACGCGGAGATGATCTGGCCTTTGGAGATCGGAAGCTCAGTGGTGACCCTGCCGTCTGTGGTCGTCACGGGCTCGGAGAGTGGGAGGATGTCTTCCTGGTTCGACATTCGGCAGAGGGTATGCATGAATGGATGTTTTCGGAGTGTTTCCTGATGGCAGTCAGTTCATCGATATGAGTAGCTGGCTGACGAGAAACCTTTATGGTAGCGTTGAGGAATGGCATGGCGTCGTATTCATGAGATTTCAACGCTCCGGAGGAGTTCGTCTGGACGTGTTGGATCTCATCTCTGATTCGCTTTTGGTCTTCTGGGTGGCGAGCGAGTTCGTATAGAAGCCAGGAAATCGCGTTTGACGTCGTGTCATGGCCCGCAAATATGAACGTGCTAGGTAGGGATGATGGGATAAATGCAATTTCAATTAACGAGATGTCACTTACGCCATCTGTGATTCAATTTCATCATCATTCATTTTATTCTTGTTTTCATCGGAGAGATAAGAGAGCGCTACGATAGAAAGAAACAGAGTAAGTTTGAATTATGAGGGCCATCTCAGGGTGAAATCTCACCGAGAACGTTAACGATATCCTTTTCCTCCGCATTGGAGGCTACGCAGAGTTGGTTTTTCAAAATCTTTCGAGCGATGCGTTTAGCGACGCTTTTGAAGTTGATCATGCGGTATGTTTCCTTCGATGGGATCCTTGACAGTATATTTACTATACTATCCGGTAGCAGTCTCCAAAGAGAGACGAAGAGAAGATCGAGGACACGAGGATGCAATTGGGAATCTGTGCTAATAATCATAGTCATTGTGCAGGCAGTCAGCCTGAGCCATCGTCTGACGCCAATTCGAGTTTGGACTCACATCACGTTGTCGAGGGCGTCCCTAAGCTCCGTCTGTCCGCCATTCAAGGCTTCAAACCGATATCGGAAGGAAGCTAGTATACAGTCAGTCTTTCCTATCCTTGGAGAAAGAGAGTAGGAACAACACACTCGTTCCGATTATATCAAGCGCGAGCTTGCTCGTCCAGTCCAAGGTGTTCAATACACGGGGACCATTCCTGAGTTGTTCATTCAGTTTCTCGGTCAACTATGCTCACATCAGTGACGATGTGTAATATCAGTGCGAACGGGACGACGTACGATAGAAGCAGAGGTTTGGAAAACAGAGAGAAATTTCCGGAGCTGGAAGGCGGAAAACGAGCCATTCAGAATCCTCCGTTGGCGTTGATGGCCAGATCCTTTAAGTAAAGGATGTCGTTCATTTTCTCGATAATCAGAGGGCTGAAAGATACCACGCATACCTTCTGCTGTGACAAGCCCTTGTCCGAAGATAGAGTCTGCTATTCTGACGATATCCCTTGCCTTTGGAAATCGATATCCCGATCGGTGGAAGATGTACTGCAGAGCCTTGGGATCGCTGACTTCCAGCACGTCTTGCTGTCAAATGAAAAGACCTCAGGAAACGGGCTAGGACGGTGAAAGAACAAGAACGTGCGCCGAAGCATCCCCCGATGCGATATACAGCACCATACTGGTGGTACCAAGCCATCTTCAAGTCACCCACGGAGTCTTGTTGACGGATCATCCATTCGTGTCCTGGTTTACATATAGTACAGCGATAGGTACTTATATCAAACATGGTTCATACCTAACAGAAACGATGGTCGTGGTGGACCACGGACGTTTCGCACCTTGCGTCGGAGATGTGACACAAGAGTGAAGAGCAGACATGTTGCAGACGTCAGAAATAACAGCAGGAAGTTTGGCATTGATGAGTATGGATTCATCCTTGAGACCAGGGTGCGTATTTATGTACCACCAGTCAAGGTGTTCATAGGTATTCTTTGCCTTCGCAGAGAATCAGCAGGTCTCGGTATCTCGTTAATCAATACCCACAAACACTTAATTCCTCGGTGATTGTTGCAGGAGCGGCCCCGTCGAATAATGGCAATGACAGGTTATCTAGCCTCGGTAGCAGTATATCGTATGTTGTACGAAACAGATGCCGTTCCACTGGAAAATAAGGTGAAGGGATACTATAGCCAATGTGAAGTATTAACAGAAACATGCAAGTATCATAAAAGAGATGTACCGAGCTGGCTGAAGGAACGAGATCAACAAAATGAGCGGTGGTGCAAACTGGTGTTGCGACGCCGGGAAATCGTTGCAAAGCCTGATAGCAGGCCGTGAGGCACTGGACCAAATAAACTAGGTCGTTCAAACATCCTGGAGTGAACATAATGCATAGCCTTCGCATGGGGATGTGTTTGGTTACCCCCCATGACCTTGAATATCGCCGCCCGTCAACCGCCCGGTGAGACACGATTCAGCACTTGTCATTGTAGTGGGCTCGAAAAGAAGAAAGCTTATGAGTAAACTTGAAGGCGTGACACACGGCCATCGGAGTGAACCAAGAGAGAGGTTTTGTAAGCGATATTTTGAGCAGGAAAAGCTCGACCTATGACCAGTCCCTACAATGAGCAAGAGCAAGCGCCAATCATGGTAAATGACCTGTAAAAGCTGAGTTATAATTAAGATGTATAGTGAGGGATTTTCCGAACCCGCAAAAGGCCGCACGATTTAGTGGTGGTCACCTTGATTTCGTCTATAAAGAATGGTGCCTCACAAGTCTTGACGCGTGAGTTACGAACGGCTCTAGTCTACTTGTGTAAGGCCAACTTGAAGTGCTGGCAGGCCCTCACGCCCGTTGTTTGGTAGAGAGCCTCTTGTCAAGCAACGCGATCACTCCGTGTTCTATTTTCACCCGCGCAATTTCCCACTGGATGCTTCGCCACTCCTTCCTCGTTCCCTCTTTTGACCCACATACCACCCTCCGTCTGCACTTGTGTTGCTCCGGGCTGGACGGTGCAGCTATATCTCTGAATCTATAGGTTTCCCGATTACCTGAGTTTGCTGCTTTCTCCTAGCCGTCAGTCTCCCTTTCTCGGGGATTTCTGTTCTCTAAGGTTCCTTCTCTACTCGTCTTGCAAATCACCCAGAAGCAGTCCTCTCTCATCTCCAACCCGAAGAAATCATGATCTTTCGCAGCGAGTGGTCTATTCCTTTGACTCTTCCCTATCTACGTTTCCCACCCCATATCTGATAGCCAAACGCATCTGGCATTTAAAATGGCATCGCCCATAGCCCACTGATGCGAGTGTTCACCCTGCGGTAATCTTAATTGCTAGTGGGGACTCGGGCTCAGGGAAATCGTACACGTCGGAATGAGTGCAGATGGGCACGGACAAGTTCGTTCAATGATGAGTTCAAAGCCCGCCTTTGAAATGAATATATGTAAGTACGCCATGATCACATACTCGTATCATGTATGGCTTGCTCCTTGAAACTAAACGCGTCTTATTATCAGATATTTTGCATCATGAACAAGCACTCACCATTGTTCTCACCGCCCCATGACATTGGATATCACCGCCCGTTCCATTAAGTGGAGACACAGCCTGAGCTTACTCGATCAAGTACTGACACTGACAGGAAATCTTGGTGGTGGGCTGGAGATGGCAATCAGGTTATGAGTACATTCATGACGCACGGCTATCGGAGTACACGCAAACCAAGAGAGATTTCGTTATCGATAATCGAACGGAACAGGAAACCTGATCTTAGAAAGCAGCCATGGCTGAATTCGGACTAGCCTGGCACTACTTAGGCTAGGCTAGACGGGGAACAGGCAAACCTGTGTAATACATTTGATTTGAGATTATGCAAATCATAACGTATTTAATACCTTCCCGCTTTCCGTTCCGTCATTTAGCATGAAGCCTGAACGATGATTGAAAATGGACGACTGTATTATTAACTTGTGCAGTGTATAGTCAAAACAGGGAGCCCGAGGGGTAAGTGGTGATTTAAGCCCTCTGACGTGTTTCACTACGGGTACCGCCGGTCAAGTCTCTTTCGATGGGAGGAGGCCTTACGTAGCATTGACGCACCCTGAGGATATTTGTGCGAATAGGTAGGGTTCAGCAAACCCGTCCACCACACGACGTGTAGCCATTGAGATGCATCAAAGTGGAGCATGTAACACGTAATGAACGACGACAGAAGAAACGATAGGTTTCATGTTTCATGCACACTGAGAACACGATCGGGAATACTGCTACCCGGTACGCTCTTTCCGGTATATCAATACGTTTGAATCGGGACGGTTAGTGAAGATGGCCGGTCGAGTCAAGGGAGCTTGGTAGGTAGACGTGGTCCCGGTGTGGACGTACGATGTCTGGATCCTAACAGAGGAACTTGATGGACTGCCCACGGCCCACCTCGATGAGAGCGACTTCGAAAGTGGAGTGCGCTGTTGATGCGAGAAGAGGGGAGATTGGTGAACTAAAGTGTAGGGCTGTACGTCGTGTGATGATCAGCCTGAACACGTAATGGTGATTCCGTACCAGGTGCGAAAACAATAAGATATCGATAGTCGTAGCAGCAGAAGCGAGGGAGACGGAAAGAGGTGATTAGAGTTTCAGAAACGGCGGATGTTATTCGGGGAGTGAAGAGACATCTGCGTATGAAGGGAAGAAAGAGCAACCATTGAAAATAATGCGTCCTCTTTGAAAAGGATTTGTGTTTGTGCAAGCAGGTATGTTGACGAGGCGTCTGCAGTCAAACTCGCGGCGTGTGGCCGTGAGAGTATCAAACGGGATGGAACAATGAACGACAGGTTCGAAGGTGAGTACTTTGAATCCGATCGGGAATACTAGCATCCGGCCCGCCCCTTCCAGTGGCGATACTTTCGACTCGGTGCTGAAGATGACCGGTCGGACGAGAGAATTTGGTAGACGTTTCTGGTGTGTGGACGTGTGATCTTTCGATCCCATCAGAGGAGCTTGATGTGCCATCTACAGCCTAGCAGTTTCGCGAATAAATTTTTACATTGAGAATGGAGTGTTGCGCTGGTGGATGAGATGCTAGAAGAGGGGAGTTTGATGAACTAAAAAAGGCATGCAATGCAATACATAGTCGATTCCAGAGGAGTTGCCGCGAAAACGATGGGGGTGTCGTAGTAGCAAAAGTGAGGGTGATGTGAAGAGATACATAATCGACGCTGACTCACTGGAAAAATGCTGACAGTGATGGGCTCTCGATCATGGCTCAGACCGACTCACGCGAGGCAGTAAGCAACCTCGTATCCTTCAAGAATCGCTGAAGGACACCCCCGACCACCGGGAAGATCGTGTGGGGGGCAAACGTGAAGGTTGCCGTTACTGGACCCTGCAGTGACCATTCTGGGAGTAGATGCACAACGCGTGAGTGGCGCACCCTCAAACACGTCCTCCGAGGCAAGCAAACGAGACAAGAAAAAATCGATTAGTACTAACAAGTCCGCCGTACAATGTAAAGTTAAGTGAAAAATATAAACAAGCGATAGTACAGTCCTTATTCATTCGCAACCTGTAAACACGTCAGCACCTGGGCAAAAAAAGATGAAAGAAACTGACCTTGAGGATCTTTGGCCCTCCACTGTCAACTTCCGGCTGGGGAGGCGGGCTACCATCGTGCGGAGACGGGAGGACGAAGCCAGGCTGATAGTGGCTCGCATAGCTCTCGCCCACACTCGTCGGGGACGTGGTACCGCTGAGCAACGACTGGGATCCCTGCCTAGACAAATCTGGCTGAGTCGTCGCAGGATAGTCTGCCGGGTACGCATGTGGTGGTGATTGCTGACGTTCTGGGTATATAGGTTCTCCGTACGTGCCATACGCTACTGGTGGCGGCGCAGGGACTGTGTTGTTCACATCGTTGTATCCACCATCGTAGCCAGGATGCTGCGGAGCGCCGGCCTGCATGAAGGCAGGGTACGGCGAGCCTCCTTCGCCAGCATTAAGCCATCCTCCAGCTCCAGGGAGGGCTCCCATGCTCCGTGTCCTGCTCACCCCAATCCCTGCCTGCCCGTAATCCGCCGGGATCTCGCTCATTCCATAGCTCTCGGCCGACATCGGGTTCTGAGCGTACGTCCCATGGCTCGACACGTCAGACGCGAACCCAGCCCCGCTCCCACTCCCACCAACTCCCTTGCCACGCGCAGGGAAATCGTCGTCGTCGTCGTCGAGGTAGACAGGCCCCGGGCCGGGTGCAGCGGCCTCTGCGAGCTCCCGGTCAAACTCACGTGCACGACGTCGTCGGATGGTCGTCGTGATGAGCACGACGAGGAGCGCAAGACCGATGAGTCCGACGACGGTGAATACTCCAGCGACTGCGCCTTTGTTGTTGAAGAATCTGATGAGGGGGAGTTAGTGAGATGTAAAGGACTCGGAAGAAATAGAATGCACGCACCCCCCGCTGGAACTCGAGCTGCTGCTGCTGCTCGCGCTTGCAGCGGTACCGGTCCCCGTCGTACGCACTGTGGTTGGTGTGATTGGCACAACGGTAGTCACGGTCGCAATTCCCCCAATTCCATCTGTAGTGGTGATAATCTCACTCGAGCTCGAGCTAGTTGTGATAGGTAGGGCTGTGGTCAGGTCGGTCGGGCTGGAGGTCGTTCCAGTGGTGGAAGGTGTGGTCAAACTTGTCCCAGTGGTCGACAACGAGGTCGTACTCGCAGTCGTTCCAGTGGTGCTCGTCGTTCCTGTCGTCGACGTGGTCAAAGTCAAATCCGTCGACGTTGATGACGATGTTGTGAGGGCATCAGTAGATGTCGACGTCGTTGAAGTCAGAGTTGGACTAGTTGTGCTCGTGGACGACGTGGTGGTGCCCGTCCCCGGCAGCGTCACACTCGTGCTCGTGCTGGTAGATTCCGCTGTCCCACTAATCAGCTTTCCCCTGGCCATTCAAACACGAGAAACGGACGTGCGAGAGGGACGCGTCCCCGCGCGTCCAGGTCAGGGTCTCGATCGCGGGTGCTGGTGCGTGCGTGTGAGGTGGTGGTGCATGGTGTGCGCGGTTGTTGTCGTGCTCATAGTCGATGGTGATGGGCGCGGAGAAAGAGAAGGTCGGGTGAGGGGTGCCATCAACATCAAAGGATGATGATGTTGTGTCAGGACCCCGGAGGATGCCAAATTTGGACGAATTTGCCGCTGTAGCACCTACAAGACTGTCGTGTGGGTGATTCTGAGCAAGTCCGCCTTTCTTGCTTACGTAATCGATCCCCCCAACCATAGCTTCGCCCTCTCCCGCTCCTCCCTTCATTTTCAACTTACCATACATGGTACTGGGACCCCGCCATCAACACCATTTGATCTCTTCATCTCCCATCCCTGTAATCAATCCCTCAATAAATATCAACTTCTAACACAAATATCCTTACCCTCTTGCACTCTTGCTCAATGGACGACCGCACCATGGCCGTCAGGAAGAGACTGTCCAGTCTCTCAAAAAATCAACAGACCTTCCTCACGTGACCACAACTAGCCGACTCAAATGTCACAATATGTTCGCAAGGCTTGTGCACATTTAAAGGCTATGTTACAACACCGACAACTATTCCATAAACATCCTCAAGTCCTAGTACACACATCTCCATCTCTCTCCACATCTCAAAGTCCATCTAATCCCACAACTCAGAGCTAAATCTCCATTTTTATAGCACAAGACGACTGCTTGCTTCTCATGAGACTACAGATTCAAATCTAAAAAATATTGACGCACCAGATCCTTAACAATCAACTTCCATGACCAGAAATCAAATCTAGGCCATACAATTTCTACATATCCAGACAGTGAAAAACGAATCGTAGACATAATCAAATCCACGTACCAATTCTGTGCATGCAAGTCACTTTGCCGAGCTCAAAAATCGAAATTTTATTCATTTGTTGACCCTCTGCTCAGTAATGCTTCTCCCGTTGACACTTCAATTTTCCGTCATCTCCAGTTTACCAACAAAAACTTGGATGACAACTTTGTCCCATCTTTCAAACATCAGTCCTCGAAAATCATCACAAGTTGTCAAACACTTACCCTGCATGGCACTGCGCAGCAGTGCAAACAACCAACCACCAAGCCCCTCCCTGCTCCTAGGTTCGACTTCCCCCTTTTCATAAAATTCCCATACAACTCCTACACATGCGCAAAATTAGACACATTCATTACCAATGCCTATGCTTCATACCTTTGAATTCAATAGGTATACGTCCACTCTACCATCCAATTTCTTTCACACAAAACCCGAGTGTAGTGTGTAGTACACTTTTGAGTGGGAGACATTAGTTGTGACGGATGTGAGCCATAGTAAATGGCACGTACTGGTGCAGGTCAACCTGGACAGTGTGTGGCTCACATCCAGGCCCAGAATCTGTGTCCGGATGTTCTCACTGGAAGGAAGATTAATCCCTCGCATCGCATGCATCATGGGAATTGTCAGACTCACCTAAACATTAGGCTATCTTCCTGACTCTGGAATGATGGAAATCGTGGGAGCGACAGTGGTCAAGATGAAAACAAACTGGATGCACACAGAAAATGAGGGTATGCCTAGCCTGCCTGTCGTCAGCCAAGCAATCACAATATTCAACAAAGCTGACGCACCAATTAAAATACCGCTTTCATTTATATCCCCATCAAACATAACATGCTTGTAAACCATTCTGGCCATCCGAACAGAGCTGCCGAATAAACATCAGTTGAAAAATTGCCGCCGAAAAATATTCTATACCTTCAGTTTGCAAAGTTGAGCAGACAGGACTCAACAGATGCGAGGCATGTGCACATGGATGTGGCCATCGACAGAGTGTCTGTGCAGTACACGGAGCTGGGGGCCGTTAGACAACAAATTGAGACATGGCAGAAAGGTCGACGCACCACTAAATTTATCTCACCCATTAATAACTCGAATCAAAGTCCCCTTTTGGAGAAAACGATGGCAGAACATCACGACGATCGAAATAGAGCTGCAAATGGACAATTGGTTAATAATTTTCGCCTGAAGAATACTCGGGATTTTTTTTCCCTACCTTCTATTTGCGAGAAACAGTGGATGGCACATGGCTGCAGATGTAGATGGTGAGTAGGCTGATTGTACACAGAGTCCAAGTGGTGTTAGATGACAAATCGAAATACAGAACAATCTTTAACGTACTGTCTTATTCGCTGTCTTCTCAATCACTCAAAAAGTCGCATTTGGAGAGTAGCCGTCGTGGGTATCAAAATCGAACTGAAAAAGGATTAGTGGTTAACGATCTACGCTGAAAAAAATGTTTATCACCTTTGCTGCTTGTAGGAAATATCCCCAGTGCGAAAATCAAGACCCTGACCTGAAAAGAAAACTTGGGAAGATAGAACCAGAGCGGGGAACAGCTGTACTCACAATATGAGGTCTTGTTATTGAGCAGATAGTGAGAACTACTATTGTTAGAGAAAATATCAGCAAACGACACACTTCAAACACCGGGAATCGAGACTTACTCTCTTTTCTCGCATTCCTTTCCTCCAAACCCACGCAGCAGCACAATCTGTTGAAAATTGCACTCGTAAAATTTTGAGGATCGTGACAAGACCATCTAAGAAAACTGGTATTCAGCAATGGTCGACCAATTGAAAAAATCATGTACCATACCCTGATCAAGGTCGACGATTGAAAATATGAGAACGCCAATGATAATAGTCAAAGGGGAGGGTGGGTCAGTGGGAAGGAAGACGCAAGTCGGAAGTCGGTTCAGATGGAGGGACGGCTATGAGAATTGTCAACAAACATAGATCACGTTTTGAAAAATACTCACATAAACAACACCATGCGCAGAGACGCGGTTCGAAAAGATTTGTCGTGGCGTAGCTGTCAAAAAATGGTGACTCCAAGCTACCGCCGACCTTTGTCCATCTTGATATACACGTTCGAGAATCATCGACAAAGATTATCTATTAAATAAATGGTCAGTGTTTCAAACTTCCGGAATAATACACCCCATGGTTCCTGTCCCGTTGATCGAGGAACACGGAGGTACTTGTCCGAAACTCTAACATCACCAATGAGAATCAATAATATTAGAGAGTTTTCATCTAGAAACAAACCATTTGCGATGATAGTGAGCCGTGTTTGAAACCCTCCTCCATCATTTTCATGGACTCCGAGTTGAAATTGGGACCTATAGATAAAGATGCCTATATCAATGTTGGGGACCAGAAATAGACGGAAGGCTCAACGTTCACATGTACGGTATATTTGAGAGCATTAGAGTATTCCTAAAGTGCAAATTTGAATGAATAAAATACGATTTTCTGCAGAATATACTTACTCAAGTCCGTAGAGAGATTCCGAGCAAAATATGAGACTTTCTGCTGTTTCCATAGATTTCGGGATACGGACATGGGGAAAGCTTGGCACCGCAACTCCAAATTCAACCTTGTGAACGAGACTCGATGCGATAGAAACGATCCGAGAGTTTCTGTCTCGGTGAAACGGCCCATTGGTGTCATCGCTTGAAGCAGTTGAGGGTAACACGAAATTCTTGGTCATGCTTTCCAGGGGTTTCCGAGTCATAATTCTAATTCTGAAACAGGTACACTGTCACTTACTTGATGTGCGCAGTTTATCCGAGATCCTCCATCAGAATTATCAGACCGCCGAATTCCTGAACATGGCATATTGGTCTCAATGCGAAGACATCGAATATGAGATTACTCAACATAGATACAGCAAAAGACGTGGGATACCTGAATCGACAAAGAAAAGAAGTAGAGAAATTGTGAGATATGTTCAGAAAAGAACAGTGTCGATGGCACACTCACAATTCTTTCCAAGTGTTCAGAATCAATAGTGCATAGTGTTCTCCCCGTGTTCGCAACATCTCGCTAAACGAGAGACGAGTTTTCAATTTTGGAACGTAATGACAGGCGACATGACATTCAGTTCGTTCTGGCCTGTTCGAGAGCGGTTGTCATGAGAAAGAAGAAGTGAATGTTGGAAAATACGTGAGACAAACCTTTCACTCCGGATACAACTTGTATTCCATACTTTAAACTTCACGAAATCCATATTGTCTGGCACATTTCCCATCCAGAAATTGAAGTCTTAACGTCATCCACTACGAGTATCCTTCCAAGGAAAGGTAAAGTGACATCTGATCTATTTCACCGAAAATCTGAAACGAAAAAGCAGGGGAATGAGAAGGCGGAATTAATGGTTGACATGACAGAGAACTTACCTGTTGATGTAATTTTGACATGTGTGATCGTAACGGGGTGAAATCCGAGTGTGCCGAAAGTTGGATGTTGATAGACGGGCATATCGGTAGGAGAGTTGATATTGAGCTCCAGAGTTTCAAGGAGGAGCGTCGACGAGTGGAAGAGTTGGATGAGAGCGCTTGAAGAAAGAAACGTGTTTGTGCCACGTGCGTGATGCGTCCTGAATGGTACAAGTCATATCTTGTCTCGTTTCTCCCACCGTCGACTCGGAAACCGCGCGTCTGTATCCACACTCTCTTTCTACGTTAATTCACCTTCGATTTCCGACTCTCATTTGAAGGACTGGGGTTATTTGAATTGTTTCGGATAATCTGTGAGCCGTGCATACACTCTCCCATGTCAATAGTCTTACCTGTTAAACAGACGGCTCAGTCTCTGTACGCGAATACGTTATTTCTGCCCGTGTCTTCCATTTTTCAGACACACCGGACTCACCAAGACAGCGGATTATGACATGCTTTATGTCACTGAACGCCACCACGGAAAAACTGCTCCGGACGACTCGTTCTCTGTGCAATACCGCGAGCTCTCGTTGGATGACGTATGCGAATTTGGACCCTGATTTCCCTCTCTTTTTGGGAATCATGCCTCGTGTTATTAATTAAACTGCGACCTCTGGTGAGTTGCTGCTTATTTTTGTTTCTAACAACCTAAAATTTAATTCGAAAAGTTTAGTTTGAAATCTCTTATTAACTTGTGGTCTGTACATCGTTCATCCTTGTTGAATTTCGGTGTATAGGCACTAAAAACAATATCCAGATACTTTGGCACTTGTCTAGCGAGGGCAATAGAATATGCGAACATTCGGAATTGTTTCAACTTGATTCTGACAGGTGTTCTCTTGGAAATCTCCGGGTATTCGTTGCCATTTCGTAACGAAACAAAATTGGCAGGTGCGTAAATTCAAAAATTCAACACGTTCAAATCGTTGATGAACCCCAAAACTAAGAGCCGTCTTAATCCCACCATGTCAATGTGCAGCCGAGCATGTTCATACGAAGTCCCCGCACCAAGCGCTGACACGGAAGATCTAACATTCCAATTTCTAGGCTGTTGACATGGATTTCTCCCCGAATTATACAGGGTCGGGTGGTCTACATGTGTCATTGGTGGTCCTGCACATTCATTCAAGTCATACCTTTTGTCGAACGTGCATTTCATCCCTCTTGATTCAAAGTACGACGCTGTTAATATGGGAGTTACCATATCGGGGTCAAAATAATGCGACCCTGAGATCTGTCAAAATGCTCGTTGATCTTTTTCGTGAGTTTTCCTCGATTCCCCCTGGTTTTTCTATGGAATTTTTGACATAGATATCTAGATAATATTTGAATATATACACCCGGTATGCTAATCATCTCTCGCTGTTCTCTCAAGTACTAAAACTAGTATTATAGATATCCGGCATTAACTTGGTGAGGAAACAGCTATGCCCGACGTCTCGGACTATTCTCAGAGTTCGACGTTTCAGGTCGAGCGAACAATATCCGAGAGATCTGTCCCGGTGAACGGCATTCAGGGAAGCAAAAGGAATTCCAGACTTTTCGTCGCTTGGAAGATGTGAAACTCTCCGTCAATTGGGAGCGAGTAAGTTCGGACCATTACATCCGATATTTTTTTGTAATTGAAGTCTTCTTTTCGTTCTTTTTCAGTGTTCTATGGTTTCCGGCACGGGTCCCGTTTTCATATAAAAGGGACGTACTTTTTTGCTCAGAGTCCATCATCCAACCGGCCATTTCCCCCCTTCCCTTTGTTTTATTTTTTCGGGTCTCGTTATCACTATCATTGACCATGGCTTGCAGTCGTCGTTGAGCTGTCATGTGACCATCGACACTTGACTTCATACACTTGTCATTGAACTCGACTGTCGCAAGCACGGTGCGCCGTTTCCCTTGTCCTACTTCTTTTATCTCACTATTTTATCGATGATATCTAGACTCGATGGCGAAGGCCTCACTGTGTTTGTCAGGAAATTCAGCGGCTGCGATCACCATCTTCAAGCACGGCATCATGTTCAAGTTGGGTACTCAATGGTACGCATACCGATTTTTACGTCGTGCAGATTACTTATTCATTACAACCAGAGCATGTCTAGAGTCTCACATATCTGTACAACAGTCGGATGGGCGGCGTGGAGGGTGCTGTCAATTGCAGCGAGCGAAATGCTGTGGTGTACCCAGCTTGGTGATTTTTTTGTCTTGCTGCCGCCGTTTACCTCTGGTTTGAGGTAAATGTAGATGCTTACCGTGTTCGTTCCGTATTCTCAGGTCTTTTTCGTAGATTTAGCACTTAGTTTGGGTCTAGGGATTTTTTTAAAGTTCGTATATGATTTTTTTCCGCCTTGAATTATCCACTAATCTACATTCGCAGCATGGACAAGACGATTTTCACTGATTCTATATCAAAACTGGACTGTTGTGTGAGGTAAAGTGGAGGAAAGTTAATACTTTGGTACGTTGATTTTTTTATTGGCTCGATCTTTTGTCTGATGAGTGTTGGGTGGTAGACAACTCATAGTCGGCGTCCGGATCGACACCCTCGTCCCCGAAGGATTCCAGTCGTCCCCGTACGAACATAAAAGATTTTCAACGGCACCAAACTCGGCAGCTCCAAGCGTCATGGTTCCTGTGTAAATGGATGCTTCAATTCCTCTAGAAACGGCGAGAGGTAGATAGATTTGTATGTACCTTTTTGATATCTCAATATCTTGTCTGACTGACGATGGGTGCAGGCGATATACGTGCCCGCCGACTTGCTACGCGTACCGCCGCCATTTGCTATAGCGGAGCGTAGTGGGGCACTCTTTTGACGACAACGCCGCACCGCGGGGACGGCCGCGCTTCCTGGAAGGCCAAGTCGACGCGGGATGCATAGAGACTCGGGGACGAATGTGGGAATGACCGAGTGGAGGGTAGACTTAAGTGTGGGAGACGCGTGGGCAGGCGGGCATAGGTGTGATGATGCCCGGACTTGGAGAGCATGCGGGGATGATTGCGCACGGGATGCTACCTTGGCAGGTCATCCCTTCTTAATCGAGACGATTATTGTTATTATTATATATCCTAACTAGCATACATAGATGCGTGTACGAGCATGCTTGAAGGTTGTATGTGTATTGTGCATACGACACCCTCGGGCTATTCCAACGATATTGCAGAGTAGCAACTATGTTTTGCCCCGGACATTCCAGCAGTGACAACCTTTGAATTGACGGTACATCATGACAATCAGGCAGCCCGTAAAGAGTTGTACATCAGACATCAGTAATAGCACTACGACAATGATTGGAAAACACACCAATCATTCATAAAGTATATGCGACGACGTAGCGTAGATATCCCTACTGACTAATGTCAATGATGGGGCTTTTCAAGTGGTTACTTCTCTTTAAAACTAAACGGAAAATCCTGACAGTGTAAGATCCTATACGTCCGCCCATGTAGGCCGCGATTGTGGCTTAGATTGATTGACCCACTGGCATGCGTATCTCATTGTCACGATGGCGACCAGACACCAGCCTGAAATGACCATCGCCGCCATTTGATATCACTGCACATTTAATTATATGTCCTACAGCTTCACCCACTACCCCGATGGAGAGAGCAGGTTTTCTGGTTGAGAATGAAAAAGAGCCCACAACCTCCACAAGTTGCAGCACAACCCATGTTTGGAGTTCCGATCTTTGATTTTGACGGAATTGAGAGCTTATACGTGAGAGATCTTCAAGTTCCCGGTGGCAACGGGGAGGGGGAGAGGGCCACCGAAAACGTGCATCGCATCATAAAG
The DNA here is from genome assembly GCA_028551335.1 of Armillaria sp. CMW 4456. NCBI lineage: Eukaryota > Fungi > Basidiomycota > Agaricomycetes > Agaricales > Physalacriaceae > Armillaria > Armillaria sp. CMW 4456. Next base: position 7,004 of record JANDKJ010000782.1, on the reverse strand, counting down.
GCGCTGTCCGTCCGCCATTTATGATTATGGGCTATCGGGAGGCGTCTGATTGATCATGATATACATGCACTGTTGAGCATCATATCACATCTGCACAAGCAGGGACGAGACGACATCCTGCGTGATCGGCGTGCCCTCGATGCAGCCCGATAGGGTACGGTCAAGTCCCTCCAAACGATGCAGGTGAGAGATGTGTTAATATTGCACCTAGGAAGCGTGTGTCAGATGTAGGGGAGGTAAGCAAGAATTGCCATTACTGCTAACGATGCCGCGCTTTTGAATCTCCGGCAGGTGTTATATGGTCAACATACCAGCTTCAGGAAATGCGTGAGGACCATCGTTACCTCCGACCACTAGAAGGGAGGGCGAGCGAAAAAGATACAGCTGGCAAAGGTGGAAGGCTGCCGTTATTGGTTCCTGCAAAGACCATTCCGGGAGTAGATTCGCAAGTGATCGGCACACTCTCAAACATGTCCTTCAAGGAAAGCTCTAGTGAAAGGTCATCCTGCCTCAATCGCGCCTTAGACTGACCCACGCAACGCATTAGGTAACCTCGTATCCTTTCTTCAAGAACCGCTGGAGGACACCCCCGACCACCGGGAAGATCGCGTGGGGGCAAACGTGAAGGCTGTCGTTACTGGACCCTGCAGTGACCATTCTGGGAGTAGATGCACAACGCGTGAGTGGCGCACCCTCAAACACGTCCTCCGAGGCAAGCAAACGAGACAAGAAAAAATCGATTAGTAGTAACAAGTCCGCCGTACAATGTAAAGTTAAGTGAAAAGTATAAACAAGCGATAGTACAGTCCTTATTCATTCGCAACCTGTAAACACGTCAGCACCTGTGCAAAAAAAGATGAAAGAAACTGACCTTGAGGATCTTTGGCCCTCCACTGTCAACTTCCGGCTGGGGAGGCGGGCTACCATCGTGCGGAGACGGGAGGACGAAGCCAGGCTGGTAGTGGCTCGCATAGCTCTCGCCCACACTCGTCGGGGACGTGGTACCGCTGAGCAACGACTGGGATCCCTGCCTGGACAAATCTGGCTGAGTCGTCGCAGGATAGTCTGCCGGGTACGCATGTGGTGGTGATTGCTGACGTTCTGGGTATATAGGCTCTCCGTACGTGCCATACGCTACTGGTGGCGGCGCAGGGACTGTGTTGTTCACATCGTTGTATCCACCATCGTAGCCAGGATGCTGCGGAGCGCCGGCCTGCATGAAGGCAGGGTACGGCGAGCCTCCTTCACCGGCATTAAGCCATCCTCCAGCCCCAGGGAGAGCTCCCATGCTCCGTGTCCTGCTCACCCCAATCCCTGCCTGCCCGTAATCCGCCGGGATCTCGCTCATCCCGTAGCTCTCGGCCGACATCGGGTTCTGCGCGTACGTCCCATGGCTCGACACGTCAGACGCGAACCCAGCCCCGCTCCCGCTCCCACCAACTCCCTTGCCACGTGCAGGGAAATCGTCGTCGTCGTCGTCGAGGTAGACGGGCCCCGGGCCGGGTGCAGCGGCCTCTGCGAGTTCCCGGTCAAACTCCCGTGCACGACGTCGCCGGATGGTCGTCGTGACGAGGACGATGAGGAGTGCGAGACCGATGAGTCCGACGACGGTGAATACTCCAGCGACTGCGCCTTTGTTGTTGAAGAATCTGATGAGGGGGAGTTAGTGAGATGTGAAGGACTCGGAAGAAGTAGAATGCACGCACCCCCCGCTGGAACTCGAGCTGCTGCTGCTGCTTGCGCTTGCAGCGGCACCGGTCCCCGTCGTACGCACTGTGGTTGGTGTAATTGGCACAACGGTAGTCACGGTCGCAATTCCCCCAATTCCATCTGTAGTGGTGATAATCTCACTCGAGCTCGAGCTAGTTGTGATAGGTAGCGCTGTGGTCAGGTCGGTCGAGCTGGAGGTCGTTCCAGTGGTGGAAGGTGTGGTCAAACTTGTCCCAGTGGTCGACAACGAGGTCGTGCTCGCAGTCGTTCCAGTGGTGCTCGTCGTTCCTGTCGTCGACGTGGTCAAAGTCAAGTCCGTCGACGTTGATGACGATGTTGTGAGGGTATCAGTGGATGTCGACGTCGTTGAAGTCAGAGTTGGACTAGTTGTGCTCGTGGACGACGTGGTGGTGCCCGTCCCCGGCAGCGTCACACTCGTGCTCGTGCTGGTAGATTCCGCTGTCCCACTAATCAGCTTTCCCCTGGCCATTCAAACACGAGAAACCGACGTACACATCTTCCTTTCCAAACCCTTTTCAGTCCATACAAAAAGTCAAGGAAAGACACTAGTGGGAAACGCGAACCAAATGAGAATCGAAAGAGAGGCTGACGACGTGCGTGCGTGCGTGAGTAAGTTTTTTTTTTGCAAATGTTCCCATGCAAGCAACTTACGTAAATCAAGGTTCTGATATCGAATTTGGGGGTCTCGTTCGCCTCCTTTGGGCTGGGTCTTCGCTCGTTAATGTTTCTTCCGTGGGTCGTTCAACGTTTGCGAGCCTTGGTGGGTACTAATAGGTGAGCTGTAGCAAGCGAAATTCAAATGGGCAGCGACATCAAATGACAGCAATGATGAACTCTTTTGTCTCCGGTCTCCACAGCGTCGGGTCGCCAGCGTGGTGACGACGAGATGTCGCTAGGGTCAATCTATGTACCGCCGGCAGCCGCGATCGAGACCCTGACCTGGAGGCGGGGGGGACGTACATATAGGAGTGCAGGATTTACCTAGCCGTCATACGGTATGTTATTTTAAGAACTCGTCTGTCCCTCGTGACTAACACTCCTCAGGGACTCTTAACTCTCATGATCCCTTTCCGTCTCCCTTGCTCTCGTGCAAGTGCTGCGGAATCAACCATGTGTTGCATTACATGCTCATCATCCACTGGCACACTGGAGCCCTTCACTTTTAGTTCATCAACCTCCCTTCTTCTAGCTTCTTATCCATCAACAGCGCAGCACGCAACACTCCACTTTCGATGTCGTAGGCTGTGGGTGGCACACCAAACTCCTTCTGTTGGGATCCAAACCGTCGCACGTCCACTCCGGGAACGTCTCGCCGACCGGTCATGTTCAGCACCAAACCTTCCCGAGTCAAGCGTACTGCTTATACTTACTCCGAGTCGAAGGGCAAACCGGGTAGTAGTATTCCCGATTATATTCTTAGTCTGTATGATACCTGAAACCTCACATTGTTAGCTTACGTGTTACACGCTCCACTTTGATTACATCTCACAGGCTACACGTCGCGTAGTTATTCACACAAATATCCTAAGGGTGCGCCAATGCTACGTAAGACCTCCCCCCATCCCATCAAAAGAGACTTCAAGTTGACCGGTACCCGTATTAGTGAAACGCGTCAGAGCACTTAAGCTTGTTGATCACCACTTGCCCTGTTTTGACTATACACTGCACGACTCGGGGTTAATAATACAGTCGTCCATTTTTAATCATCGCTCAGGCTTCATGCTAAATAACGGAACTGAGAGCGGGAAGGTATTAAATACGTTATGATTTGCATGATCTCAAATCAAATGTATCACACAGAGTCGGACTCGCCTAGCCTAGCCTAAGTGGTATCAGGCTAGTCCAAATTCAGCCACCACCGCTTTTCAAGATCAGGTTTCGCGTTCCGTTCGATTATGATCTCTCCGTCGATCTGTGTGTATTCCAATGGTCGTGCGCCACGAATGTACTGATAACCTGATTGCTTTTTCCATCTCCGGCCCACCGCGAAGATTGCCTGTCAGTTGCCAGTACTTGATCGAGCAAACCCAATGCAACGGGCGATGATATTCAACGTCATGGGGCGGAGAGGACAATGCTAAGTGCTTGATCATGATGCAAAGTATCTGATAATAAGATGGGTTTCGTTTCAAGGAGGAGCGAGCCATACATAATACAAGTATGTGATCACAGCATACTTACATACATCCATTTCAGAGGCAGGCATTGGACCCGGAATCGGAATCGGCATTAAAAACGAGCATGTCCGTCCACGTCTGCCCTCATTCCGACATGTACGATTCCCCTGCACTCCGGGTCTCCACTGGCAATTAAGATTACTGCAGTAACGAACCCTCGCGTCAGTGAGCTATGAGCGATGTTAGTTTAAATGCTAGATGTGCCATGGGTGGCTATTAGATATGGGGTGTGAAACATAGATAGGAACAGGAATAGACCACTCGCTGTGAAAGGTTATGATTTCTTCGGGTTGGGAACGAGAGAGGACTGCTTCTGGGTAGTTTGCAAGATGAGTGGAGAAGGGTTTCGATAAAGCGGAAGTCCCGGAGAAAGGGAGGTGACTGACGCTTGGACCTGCTAGGAGCTTGAGGACGAGGTTGGGACGGGAAAAAACTCAGGTGATCGGGAAGCCTGCAGACTCGGAGGTGTGGCTGCATCGTCCAACCTGGAGAAGCACAAAAGCAGAAGGAGGCCGGTGGGCGGATCGAAAGAGGGAGCGAGGAAGGAGTGACGAAGCAATTTGGGAAATCGTGCGAGTGAAGTAGAGCGCGTTGTTTGACGAGAGGCTCTCGACTAAACAACGGGCGTGAGGGCCTGCCCGCCACTCTGCACTTGACTTGGCCTTCAATACACAAGTAGACTAGAGCCGTTCGTAGCTCACACGTCAAGATTTATGAGGCGCCATTCTTTATATACGTAATTGAGGTGATCACCACTAAATCGTACGGCCGTTTTATTGAAATCCTTGGTATAGCGGGCACTTGAGCACAAGTAAGATGAATGGAAGTTCTTATTATATGTACCATATTACAAGCCTATTTAAATAAAAATGCGTTGTATATAACATAGCTAAGTATCATAGAAACATAAGTATCCAAGTACTAATTTCTATGGGAGCAAATGAAGCTGTACAAGTGAGTACGACACTGGATGAACTTAGTTACCATATTTGGATGCTGATCGATCACAGCTTCACAAGTGCTGAATCGTGTCTCACCGGGCGGTTGACGGGCGGCGATATTCAAGGTCATGGGGTTGACAAAACCCATTCCCATTTAAAGGCTATGCATTATGTTCGCTCCAGGATGTTTGGACGACATATTCCTTTTGGTCCAGTGCCGCACGGCCTGCTGTCTTTGCAGCAACTTCCCGTCATTACAACACCAGTTTGCACCGCCTCTCTTTTCGTTGACGCCATTCCTTCAGCCAACTCGTTACATCTCTTGTGGTTCTTGCGTATGTCTGTTGATACTTCACATTGGCTACAGTATCCCCCCGCCTCATTTTCCGGCGGAGCGGCATCTGTTTCGTACAACATACAGTATACTGCTACCGGGGCTAGACAACTTGTCATTATCATTATTCGGATGGGGCCGATTCTGTGAGAATCACCAAGGAATGAAGTGTTCGTGGTTGTTGATTAACGAGATACCGAGACCTTCTGATTCGCTGCAAAGACGAAGAATGCTGATGAACGCCTTGGATGGTGGTATATGAACATGCACCCTGGTCTCAAGGCTTAATCCATACTCATCAATGCTAGGCTTCCTGTTGTTATTTCTGACGTCTGTAACATATCTGATCTTCGCTATTGTGTCGCATCTCCGATGCAATGTGCGAAACGTCTGTGGTCCACCACGACCATCATTTCTGTTAGGTACTAGCCATGTTCGATACAAATACCTTTCGCTATGCTACATGTACATCAGGACACGAATGGATGATCCGTCAACAAGACTCCGTAGGTGACTTGAAGATGGCTTGGTACCACCAGTATGGTTCCGTATACCGCATCGGGAGATGTTTCGGCGCACGTTCTCGTTCTCCCATCATTCTAACCTGTTTCCTGAAGTTTTTTTTTTGAATCTCACAGCAAGATGTGCTGGAAGTCAGCGATCTCAAGGCTCTGCAGTACATCTTCCACCGATCAGGATATCGATTTCCAAAGGCAAGGGACATCGTCAGAATAGCAGAATTCATCTTCGGACAGGGTCTCACCACAGTAGAATGTATGCCCGGTATCTTTCACCCCTCTGATTATCGAGAAAATGAACGACATCCTTTCCTTAAAGGATCTGGCCATCAACGGCAACGGAGGATCTTGAATGGCTCGTTTTCTGCCCCCCAGCTCCGGAAATTTCTCGTTGTCTTCCAAACCTCTGCCTCTGTCGTACGTCGTTCCGTTGGTGATGATATTACACATCTTTACTGATGTGAGCATAGCTGACCAAGAGACTGAATGAACAACTTAGGAATGGTCCCCGTGTATTGAACACTGTGGAATGGACGAGCAAACTCGCGCTTGATATAATCGGAACGAGTGTGTTGTTCCTACACCCTTTTTCCAGGGACAGGAAAGACTGACTGTATACTAGCTTCCTTCCGATATCAGTTTGAAGCTTTGAATGGTGGACAGAGGGAGCTTATGGATGCTCTCGACAGCCTGATGTGAGTCCAAACCTGACTTGGCATCAGGTGATGGCTGACTTCCTGCACAATGACTACGACTATTAGCACAGATTCACAATTGCATCCTCGTGTCCTCGACCTTCTCTTCGTCTCTCTTTGGAGACTGCTACCGGATAGCATAGTAAATATACTATCAAAGATCCCATCGAAGGAAACATACCGCATGATCAACTTCAAAAGTGTTGCTAAACGCATCGCTCGAAAGATCTTGAAAAACCAACTCTGTGTGGCCTCCAATGCGGAAGAAAAGGATATAGTGAACGTTCTCGGTGATATTTCACCCTGAGATGGCCCTCATAATTCAAACTTATTCCGTTTTTTTTCTGTGGTAGTACTCTCCTATCTTTCCGATGAAGACAAGAAGAAAATGAATGATGATGAAATTGAATCACAGATGGCGTAAATGACATCTCGTTAATTGAAATTTCATTTATCCCATCATCTCTACTTAGCACGTTCATATTTGCGGGCCATGACACGACATCAAACGCGATTTCCTGGCTTCTATACGAACTCGCTCGTCACCCAGAAGACCAAAAACGGATCAGAGATGAGATCCAACACGTCCAGACGAACTCCTCCGGAGC
>JANDKJ010000781.1:0-20029 GCA_028551335.1 Armillaria sp. CMW 4456 | reverse complement strand
CAAACGATGATTGCCCCCATTTTCCGCTGGAGCCAATACATGTTTTCCGATGGAAAAAAACAAGGCCATTCTGACACGGGAAAGGAAGAACGATTAGATCAACTTTGTCAATTTGTGTTCCTTAACCCCTTTTTCCACGCACGAATGGAAACAAAGTTTTGGAGTTCTTCAAATGGATTACCCCAGCCGTATCCTGGACGTTTACCACGACAAGTGAGAAGAAGGCTTTTGGAAGGCATGTGCTAACCAGGCAAGAGGAAGAAATCAGGCAACCAAGAGGTCATGTTTGATGAAATTTGTTGACTGGCGGTATGAATGAACCGTTGCGGGCGGTTCCAAGTCATAGCAATAAGACCCTGCCCTAGAGCGCACGTGGTCACGGAAGGACCGGTCCGTACCCAACCCTCCCCTTGTGCCCTTCTCTCATCCGCATACAATTCCTAGTCAGATTTTGTAGACTGAGTTTCCGCCTAGTCGAAACCGTTTCACACATAGCTCCATACCGTCGATGTTGCCGCCTCCCCAATTCTGATTTTCACCAGGTGTAAGTTGCCTTTTCTGTGGGTTTTCCAAACATAAATCGCGAATGATATCTTTATCTTCATTGCTTAGCTTAAGATGTCAAGCATCGTCACCAGTAATCCTGAAGTTTTCAGCTCCCGTCTAAGAGTACGAGTGGACAGGATGTGCCCGGAGGTCACTCCTCTCTTTCTAACTCTACTTTGAAACGTTCGCCTCTACCTACCAAATAATCATCTTTACCGATGCCTGGAAAGGAATCGCTTTTATTCAAAAGATGACTTCATCGTGTCATCAGCATCATGCACATGGCCAGCACTGATGGAGAGGAACAGAAGACAGATACTCGACTACAGGCAAGCCATACGATAGTGCTTTAACAGCATAGATGGATGTGGACTAGGTTGTGAAGGGACAGATGTTACTTGACAGTGTTGGCGGGAAGAAAGAACGAATACGAAAATGCGAACATTTGCGGAAGGAGAGGCACTGCCCAGCGACAGTTGATTTGGACGAAACCTGATCATGACTAATATGATCATTATGTTGATGAGAACATGACAAGGATACATATGAGTCGAAAAGGAGAAGGAGAGTAGCAGGTAGCAGGTATGTCTGTGATATCAGTTACTTTCTCTCTTGTTGACGTTCCTGCATAGAATGATGATCTTGGCAGCGAGCGTTCTCGTATGCCGAGGTGCTTCACATATTCAGTTTATGTGAATTTCTCACCCGCCTGAGGAAACATGCGCTCTGGGATCCGTAGCTCAGGGTTTGACTCCTAATATCTATGTGAAATTTCTCACTGAAAGGTAAAATCACTGCGCTCCTCGCGAGATACTGGCACCAAGTTATATTGAATATCTCGTCAGGATACCGGCGATTTGGGCAGTCCCCGAATTTAAAGTCGACCTTGCAATTTTCTCTGTCTTCCGATCACACAAGTCGGAGCGCCCATTATTAGCCCTCGGGACCGGTGTTCAACGTTTATGTAGGTTTTGCTTTCACCTCTATGGTTAAGTCCTGAGCTTCTATCACTAGCAAAAGCGCACAAAGCGCGCATTTATCTGATACGAATGACGTCTCGACACATGTGGAACCCGGTACTCTGGGTTGATGAGGCATTTTCGAAGTATACTCCCACCACCGGGGACCTGAAGCTAGGAACCCTTTAAGGTGTGAGACCTCGCTTCCCTTTTAAATCTATTCATTTCATTAACGGTGACTAGGGCCATCCCGCCTGTCAGGTCGCTACTCACGAAGGCCATCGGTATACGTTCTCTTGGCCATTGAGAGGACGACCTCTTGGCATCCGGTGACAGCAAGCGCATGCCTTATTTCCAGGCTCGAATACCATTGCACCGGTACAGGATGCACCTTCAGAGTATTTAAGCAGCACGAAAACTCCAACAACAACTCAGTCTGAAGTTTTGCACAACAATGCGTCTCCTCTCGATTGTCTCTGCCGCTCTCATCGCCGCCCCCCTCGTCATGGGCGTGAACTGGAACGTCCAAGTGGGCGCTAGTAATGGATTCACGTTCACCCCGAACGAGATCCACCCCGCCATTGGGGATACTGTCACCTTCACCTATCTCACCAGAAATTGTGCGTATAGATCACGGACGTGTGCTTCTTACTCCCTCTTACCTAGCGGCAGATTCCGCGACGACTACGACGTTCACCTCTCCTTGCCCACCTCCTCCCGGTGGAGTCGGCCCAAATGGGTTCGATAGTGGATTGTAGGCCTACTGTCTTTTCTTTGCTTTCGATGTGTTCTCTGATATTCTTCGATAGCCTTGATGCCGTTAGCTCTCCGGGTAGCACGTTCACTACCACTATCCTCGATACCGAGCCTCATTGGGTCTCGTGCATGCAAGCTGGTGGAGCCCACTGCCGCTTGGGCATGACTCTCGCCATCAATCCCACTGCCGACATGACAGAAGCGCAGTTCAGGACCAATGCTATCAATTCGTGAAGGATGAATTGATAGGAATATGTAGCATGTATGAAATGTCTAGGCTGGTAGTCGAATGCCGAATGCCATGTCTTGTTCTGTCCGTTTACCACGTAAGAGTTGTAAAATGTTACGACTTCTGAAGTGACTGGAGATATAGACGACTGATTGCAGCTTTACCTAGTCCCCGCTACATCCAATTATGTATTGTTGATCGTGGAAACACCCAAATGACCGAACTCTGTTTACGATTTCAATACGGGACCACGGCATGGTGGTCCTATTCTGGTGATGCTATTCAGAAGGCATATCTACTTCCGTGGAGTCCATCCTTTTGCCTGTAGACTCAAAGTTTAGAAGGCGCTCGCCGTATTCGGTTTATGTTCATTGCGCTAGTTGACACGAAGCTTTAATATAAAATGCATCTTCTAAACATGATTATATTAATATAGGTAGATCTAGTAGCACAAATCGAGGGAAGCGCAAGAAGCATTTGCTCGCTGTGAAGAAAAGATGAACATAAGGTATGTCATAAAACGACGTAAAGGAACGTGAATTATTTCCAGCGGACAAAGATAAGATAAAGGTCTCAGGGTCCACACTATCGACCTTTACTTGCCGTTTTTTGTAGAGCCTGAGGTATTCTGAGTATGCCCTCCCGACCCACTGGAACTCTGACCCGTTCCGCCTCCATTTTTTGTAGATCCCGAACTGTTCTGAGTGTGCGGTCCACGAGGGATGTATCTGACAAAACGTTCAATAATATGTTTAGCGAAGACAGAACCTACGTACCCTTGTCCTGATACGACCAGGCTGGCAGGCATTTAGTATGGGAGCAAAGAATGAAGAAAATTTATTAAATGACGAACCTCGATGGATTTCCGCTGGAAGAGGAACAGTGAACACCAAGGGAGGTAATAAATGGGATGAAGCATACCGTGCGGGAGTAGAAATGTCTTGGAGGAACTGGGTAATGTTGAATGCCATGTTTGTAATTCACTCGGTAGGTTGAGGAGAGAAGTAGTGTGTTGAAGAAATCCACACCCCATACGCTGCCTTTTATACTACTCACACATATATATCATATCGATGCATTGGCAGTTGTCATCATTCTACAAAACACAACGACAAAAATCCCTGTTTCAGAGTGAGCATTGCCGCAAATCATATCAACAAAGAACGCAACTGTAATTCACCGGCAAGTATATCAAGGATAAGGGTATTCGGAGTTATATGCGAGATCCAAGTTGTCAGTGGGCATGTCCGAACATCGAGTTCTGACAACTAAGAGGGTTCCGCGATCGTTCTGACGAGCGCTTGGCATAGTAAATGAACTGTCAGCAAGCGCTAGACGTAACCTAGCAGAAATGTTTGGATTACATAGTCCAGCGAGCTTGATTGTGTTTTATTCTGACAGTATCGAGACAAGAAGAAAGGCAAAGAAAAAGAAAGTACGTGCAAATGACTGCTGATGATGAGATCGCTGAGCACAGACATGTTGATCATGAACCGAGCCGGTAGACCCGATATCCATAACAATGCACCATATTGATGGTACCCCGACGTACAAGGCGGATCACGATACGGGTGCGCCCAGTATGCACAAATAGGGATCCTAGTATGCAAAATCTCCATGATGATGAACACTGTAAGAAGGCGACATCGCGACATTATTGTTAGACCCGATGAACGGAGCATGAGAGCGGGCACATCAGAGGAGGCGGGTACATAAAACGACGGTGAAGATACCTGGACAGGATTAATGGTTTCTCCACGTGAATTTGGCTCAGCTATTCAAGAAGGCAGATGTCTAAGGTCCACGGTAGGGCATCAGCAGGAACATTGACAGGAATGGCGATGGTGACGGAGCTGTGACGACCTTGATTGCCGAACAGTGGAATTCGTCGTCCTCGGAGCACAAGATACATAGCGCAGTGCGACCCAGATATATCATTTTTCAGTCGCTCGCCAGACGGTTTCAGGCAGTACGCATGGAACGAGCACAATGTCGATCTCGCAGAAAAGCCTGCATCTCGACAGAGGTGGGCACATTGAAACTAGAAAGGCATTTTGAATTCGAAATATGAAATCATGGATAGTGGAAGTGCCGCCATATTTGCACGACAATTGTTTCAGAGTTGCCCGTACAAATTTCCTACCCACCATACTTTGTGCAATGAGACTTCCGGTACCTATCAAGTTCGTGAGGATGACATGGCTACACCGCAAGCATAATTACTATTAACCGTTGTTTAGAATATCTGGCACATGCTTCTTCTTGGACCTCGCCGTGGTCTACTGTCCAAAAGGCACGTCCTGGTCATCGTAAATACCCAGATACTTAATCTGTCAACCCGTGGTTCGAAGAATAGGCTAGCTACATGTCCCTTCAAAGGACAGTAGTTAGTAGCCGAAGCATTCATCAACAGCTCGAGGAATGTAGAGTCACCCTAAATGATGCCTTCCCCGCCTATCATTCTTATCGTGTCTTGATACCATTCAAGCTGTTCGGCTGTAGAGCAAAGGTGACTAAGTCGTGGGATATCGGAATGTAGTTAGATAAGAGCGAGACTGGTAGCAGTAGCGTACTAGCAGAGCCCTTCCCACATTTGTTCCATTACCACTTGGATTTTTTTGGAACAACATTTTGCTTGACGAAAGTGGCAGCGTCGCATTAATACGGTCATCAAGCATCATGCTTGGTGTGGGCGGGACTTTCCTAACATAGAATACCGTGGAAAATCGAAATGGTTTAAAGTCAGCTTTCGGACCGAGCGGAGATTGAAAATCACGCGTCTGTGGCGTGGGAATGATCAGAACCTCGCCGTTGAGGGCTGGCTACAGAAAGGCTCGACGACAAGCATCATGAACTAATGATGTGATGTCTCCCGTGAACCCAAAATTTGTACAACTCTAGACAAGGCAGCATAAGTGAAGATTCTAATTTCATTGTACTGATGGCACAGGTATGAACATTTTAGTCGTTGTATGTATGTGCTCACGTCATCTGCAGGCTTGTAAACATTGGCTCGACAACGATGAGCTGGCTACCAAGGCAAGGCCATACTGCTCCCATGTATCTTTGCAAAGAATTTTGCTTATCCGCACGGAATTCACAGCTATACAAGGGCGATTATCCAGTTTATTACTGTAAAAACCAACCTCATTAACCCGCTACTTCACTCATCATCAGGATTGATAGGGTGTATAGTATGCCCCACGACACTCAACTCCACTTCAAGTCCCGCTGCGTCTATCCTTTATTATTCTCATCACAATTGCTCGTTGCCTCTCAGGAATATGTGCCAATGGTTCTCATGTGCACTTTGAACCAATAGGACATTGAAGCGCCACGAATGACCTCAAAACAAGGATATAAACATCGCAAATTTCTCATCTGTTTCTCACCGTACGATAATCTGACACCCGTTCTGCTTACAACTAGATTCACCAACGTATTTGTCTTCATGGATTTCTGCACATGAGAGTTCTCCATGTAATACACGTTGCTGGATAAAGCATTGTGCGCTTATAAATATCGATTCTTCCCTTAGATTCAGGTGAAGCGTTGCCTTTTAGAATTTTTGTTCGGTGTTGTATTAATTTTTCTTTTCTTAAGGTGTTTGAAATCTAGCAATGGCGCAAGGCCAATGGAACCCAAACCTCAGCCTCATGATAAGGTCAGCTGGACGGAGTTGTGGGTAGACGAAACTGAAGGAGATCGGTCCCTGGTCGGGGGATCCATGTAATCATCATTCTGGACTGGCTATCCCATCATCACCCTCGTAAGCGTTTATTGCCCCAACATGGAACCACGAGTCAACGTAACGACAAAGACGAGTACCCATTCTCAAGCACCAGAGTGTTACTATATTGGCTGGCCAAGCACCGCCTTGGTGAGTCATTTTCAATATTTTATAGGTCACCTTTGTCTTTTCCTTTCTCATACCTCCTCTTTGGTCTCAAATTGCACCCTGGTCTTGTTGAATGCAATTTTATGAACGGGGAGGACCCTTGTCATCTTCCAGGTATGTATTTCCACAGAGTTGTTTCTCGGTGACTAGGGTTCCTTCATCCCGAGGCACCTCACATGTGGAACCCGATGATCGTATGCGTTTTGGCTATGTGAATTTCTCACTAGCTGGAAAATGTGCGCTCTCGACCCCCGTAGGAGAGCTTTGAACCAAAAATCTCGATGTGAAAATTCTCACCAAAAGATAGCATCACTGTGCTCCTCGCGAAACATTTGGGTCTATTCATGGCAGACAGCTAGTCGATTCACAGAGGATTTCGCCTGACCACCGATTGAAAACTGACCTCTTATGCAGTCAATTGTCATTATCCGGTCACCCAAGCCAGTGTAGTTATTAGATCTCGGGACTGGTGTTCAACGCTTATGTAGGTTTCGTTTCGCTAGTTATGGTTGATGGCTGATCTTCTATCGTCAGGAAAGGTGCCTAACCGGTCATTCGTCAGACTGGAATGACGCGCACACACGTCAAATCCCGAATTTTTGGGTCGATGAGGCATTTTCGGAGTTTATTCCCACCACCGGGGACCTGAAGCTAGGAACCCTAATGAATTCGTTTTCAAGAATGGTTAATATGAATATCCCGTCTATCGGTTTGCTACTCACAAAGGCCATCGATATACACTCACCAACCACTGAATGGACGACCTCTTGATGTCTGGTGACAACGAGCGTGTGTTTGACTTTCCAGGCTGGAATACGACTGCATCAGTATCCCGAGCCTGATGGGTTTTTAAGAACAGCGAAATTTTCGATAACAACCCATACTTGAGTCTCCACGACAATGCGTCTCTTCTCAACTGTCTCTGCCTTTTTTTTTGCCACGCCCCTCGTTATGGGGGTGGACTGGACCGTCCAAGTGGGAGCTAGTAATGGATTTACATTCACCCCGAACGAGATCCACCCTGCCATTGGGGATACCGTCACGTTCACGTACCTCACCAGGAACCGTGCGTATCCACAACTTCCCTTCTCCGTCCCTCTTACCATACCTACAGATTCTGCTACGACTACGACGTTCACATCTCCATGCCACCTCCCCCTGGTGGCGTAGGACAGAACACGTTTGATAGTGGCTTGTAGGCTACTTTCTTTCGTTTGTTATCGAGGCACTGGCTGATATTGTTTGCTAGTCATGATGCTGTGAGTGTGCCGGGAAGCACGTTCACTACAATGATCCTTGATACCGAGCCTCACTGGGTCTCGTGCATGCAAGCTGGCGGAGCTCATTGCCGCTTGGGCATGACCCTTGCTATTAATCCGACTGCCGACCAGACTGAGGCGGAGTTCATGGCTAATGCTATTAATTCTTGAACAAATAATTGGAGAGTGGAATATGTAGTATGTATGAGTCTCCAGGCATGTAGTCGAATGCAGAATGTCAAGCGTCGTTCTGTGAAATGTCTTCCAGGTAACAGCTGCAAATTGTTATGTTTTCTGAAGTGACGGGAGTTACAGACGGCTGATTACAAATTCATCTAGTCCTTACTGATGGAACTGTATTTATTTGTACAAGCCGGTGCGTATTAGAAGTCATGTTTGACCAAGGTCCTGTGAAGTATCGTGAGCGTGAAATGTTGTTATAATTGAAAAATCAATTTGACATAAAGCAGAATGACAATGATAGCCATGAAGATTATAATGGACGTCCCAAGAGCCATTTCTCCATTTCAATGTTCTGCGTTGCATAGAAGTAACGATCTCGGTCCAGGTCAATGTTTTGACAATATCTCCTTCCTCAGGTGCATCCTCCGATGGTAGGACACCCGTTTCTCTCGAGGTTGGATGCCCATCGCCCGATATACCCAATGCCAGCTCAGATACAGTATCATGTAAACGCATCCAATCTATTACTTTTTTTTCAGTAGCCATGCGCACACAATGTAAATCATCCCACCTCCTGTGGATATGTCATGGATCTCCATCAACGGCCACCCAAAATACTCGCATACATCTGCGCCACCACGGGCAGGGTCAAAACCATAGTCCGTATTCAATTCAGGTATAGTGGTGAGCAATGCTTTAGACATCTCCAGAAAGAAGGCTTTTCCAGATATAAAAACCTTTACCCCGAAAACTTCTTCCACTTCACCTGAAGATATTTCCAAGTCTGAGTCATACCATGTGAGAGAAGGCCAAAACACCATGTTAGTCTGAGAGTCGATGGAGGGAGCGTTTATTGAGAACGAGAGATTACGACAGTCTTCAGCCATGAAGGTGTTGCAGAGACGGAAAGGGTCCCTCAGTGGTACAATATCAAGGATAAACCGTGTTCCTGAGTGTGCTTGTTAAGTGTTGATGACAAGTTCAATAGAATATAGATATTTACCTACTAGACACAGTCCGTCAAACTCCACATGACTCTTGGAGCAGATACGAGAGTGTAGCTGAGAAGCTTGCCCAATCAAAGAATGCACCATCGGGTCCAAAGAATCCACAGAGATTTCAACTCGATAATATTGTGTTGCGGTGTATAGTTGAGGTGCGGTTTTTGATGAACTACTGCACATGGACAGTTAGCATGTAGATACAAGGTCGAACCAAAAACGGACTCAAGTGCCCAGTTATCCAATGACATATAAGCGGCTTTCACCACTATCTTCCACTTCATGGCTGATTGATCCAACCCAATCGGGATTCTTCCCACCAAAATCCCCCCACGTGAAGTCAACACACTTCCCGGCGCATAGGGCTGATTGGGTTGATAGAATATATCAAACTTTGGACGCCAAATTATGTGTCTGATGGCGTCATATTCATGTAATAAATCGTCCTTTGGTGCGGTCAGTGATGAAGACCACCTGCTGATCTTGCTTGGAGCCGGCTCTGGGGTAAAAGAGGCCCAGAATTTGACACTGTGTTTTGTTTCATTACACAAAAGTATTACGAAACATCCAATGCTTTGAACGCCAGATATCCTATTTGACACGAGAATTTGCCCGTGTTCATTGAGACAAATAGAACTGCTCTGCGAAATTGTTAGTATGCATTCAAACTCAGTAAGATCTGCATCCAGACTGACATCTGACGTGCCGAGAGGATCAAGAAATGTTGGGTGGCCGCACAGATACTCGGAGACTGACTACAGAATAGATGCTCAGGTGTATGCCTCTGCATTTGAACAGAACATACCTCTAAATCGTGGAACTATTCAACGGTGTAGCAAGGAATCAGTCAACTGTCTGAAATATGAGAAAGGGTATTTCACCACTTGAGCATAGAATGGCAGGATCCGCTTTGCAGTCAAACTACGTTCATAATCATCGAAAGGGATCTGTGCACTTCCTAGACATAGAAGTTGATTTGAATGACGGGCAGAAAGGAACAGTAGCTCACCGTGAAATACAATTGCCGAAAAACTTGGTAATCTGCAGATACCGAAGATTTGGGAAATGTTTGGGTGTCTACATGACAAATTGCTGGATTATCGCCAGAAGTCAGATGATATGAAAGACACACTTGAGAGAAATAAAAACGGATATTTCTGCATTGAATTCCTACATCACGAAAATGTTACAAATGGCGGTAAATAAGATTGCAGCAGATGCTCTTACTTTCAGTATAGATTCTTTGTTATTACGGGAATTCCGGTACACACGAATGATTTTTGCCTTGCAGCTGCCCTCAACTCGGCAGTATCTGTCTTGATATTCGAGGGTATCGGAGGCGAAGACATGCTTTGAAGAGGACACAAGATTTCCAATATAGATGTCCCCCGGGGCAAGTTCTCGCACCTAAAAATAAGTGATAGACTTCACTTTAAACAGAATCACCTACCTTTCCTTTGTAATATCCCTTCATTTCCTGAACCTTCTCGCAAATCTGCGCGGTATGTTCCCGTTGCATATTACCCAAGGAGTGTATCTCACTTTGGATACTATGAGCCTGAGACTCGACGGTCGAAGTGATGTGTGCCTGTACTGTATCGGTGGCTTGGATGACAGTAGTGCTTATCTCAGACAACGCTAGTCTTGAGTCGGTGGTAAGTAGAACCTTTCAAGTCAAGTTACCAACAATCAATGCTAATATTCGTTCGTGCAATGCCTGAGAACATACAAGGAAATCCGCTTTGATGCTGCTCAATCGCTCTTTGTATCCTTCAATAGTAGCAGAAACCTTCTTTGTCGTCATGAATCGTGAGATCTTCTTGGACGTCAGCCTATGACGAGTGGAGTTCAGCTCTGCGATCAAGTTCTCCAGGTATCTGGACGGAAGCCTCGATAAGTAAAGTTCGACGCTTTGTACGTGTCGACCAACTTTTGGAGGTCCACGCATATGCCATGAAACCGTATGGCACTCGCACCACCATGCGCATCAACAGTATCTTTGATGATCCGTATTGTCGTCCCAATGCTCTCTGCCAAGCTTTGAAGGTCCTTATTATTCTTGTCCACCAACTAGACCCCTGCTCAGTGTTGTACTACAGCAATTCTCCACAGGAATTACCTCGATGATCTCAAGAATTGAGACTATGCATCCTGCAACACCCTTGATGTATGGAAATGGGGCCATTTCGCCAGCAGCAACGGTAAGCTTTGCGAATTGAATCCATGCGCCAATGCTAGAATCTGCCGACATCTCACAGGTGGCGATACCGGTCATCAGGCTGCCAAACCAAACAACCCATAATTGTCGAGCTGTTGAGATCACGTGCTTGGGAAGATGCAGGCTCAAGACCAATGCACAGGCACAAGCTATACCTTGGCTATACCTTCCGATTTTGGGTAGCACAAAGCGCCCAGACCGAGATGCCCACAACAACACGTCTTCACAAAGTTTCTGCAACCGTCGGTATCTTCTAAGTAGGTGTCGGGAAGGGATTCACGTTCATCCTGGAGTGGTGTGTATCTGCCCCCTACTCTCCTACTTCCACAATATATACACCGTCTCGAAGTTGTATGGAGCCTTGATTGAGACTGGACTACTGGATGAGCATCTACAACTCCATTCGTCTTTTTCGATGAGGAAATGTTGGGCATGTTGCTGCGAGTGAACCCATAGGTGCTGGTGACTGAAGGTTTCACCTGCTCAGCGCTCGCTGGTGTATTGGAGAAGTGTAATGTCTCAATAGAGATTATACCATCTTCTTGACCTCTAATGAAGTCGACATCCACAGTAATAATGAGAAAGGCAAGGTCGATAATTGTATGCTGACAATGGACACGATGACGCATACGAGGGAGTGCGCAGAGAGCAATCAAATCTTGAATCAACAGATGTGACATTACGAAATGGTGTGGGGAGAGAATACTCACTCATCACAATGCTTGTATCTATTGTCGGGGAAGGCCCGGTACACAAAACATTATGACGGTGAAACTCATAATGGACAACTTTCCCATACTCATTGACATAGGTACCCCTCTGCTTCAAATTGTCAGTACACATCGAGACTCACAAGGTCTGTGACTAGGCTGACATCTTTGTTGTCGCAGTAATCCCCTACGTAGAGGAAGGGAGCAACTTACATTTTCGACCGTTGTCCTTTGAACGGACTTTAACTAGTCATCCTGTGCCTTTATCCAGGGGTTGGCATGTTAGGTGTCTGAGTGCGTACAATAGGGCTGCTGGGCTGCTCGATTTCGAGCGAGACCCGAGTTTGAAGCGGTGCACGTCGCTGAGGGGGACCACCATCAGGGAGTAGCAGGCGAGGCAGCGGGACGAACACGCGCAGTGTCGCTGGACAGCCCGTACCACGTGCTTGTGCGGGACACCCCTCAGAGCGCGAGCACCGCACTGACGTCCGTGAGCAACCCGGAGTCGGAGCACCTGCGCGAGAGACATGAGATGGAGACCGGCGCGCTGCTCAATGCGCTCAGCGACTCGCACCGGAACACGAATATATTGAGGGACGAGAGCGCCTAGCAGAGCAGGACAAGCTGGTTGCGGGGTGCCGGGTGCTGGAGGAGCAGGCCAGGGAGCGGTTCGACTTGGCAGAGCGTGCAGGTGAGTTGGAGGAGGAGAATGTGTCATTGTATATTAGCATAGTAGCACCGCAATGTATTACTGTACCCCAGAACATAGAACCTAGAACAGGAGAGGCGGTCCCTCTACCGAATAAGCAAGTGTCAATTGTAATGATGACTGTTTCCGAAGCCTTATCACCTGCCATTGGTGATGCCGAGGCGTAATTTCCTTCACCACATCAATGACCACTGTTAATCGAGACTCTATACAGATATTAGACAAGGTCTCCTGTTCAAAATTTTCTCAAGACATACCTGATGACAGAGGTAGCTCGTAAGACTTGGGCGCCATGGTAATGTATGAAAGTCATCTCCTCCACTTGACTCAATCTGTCGCATGAATAAGTTGAGATTGGGTTGCTTCGAATATGTCTGGAGGCGCACCTCGTCGTATCGACATCCACTAGCATAGCTCGATGGGGCTTCAATGCTTCGAAAATTGTGAGAATCGGTGCGGAATGAAACTCCCTAGATCCGAAAGATGTAGGTGCCCCCTACTTCTCCATCATATAGGAAGTGCTCACGCTAGCCCGGCATTACGGGTGCACCACTACTCGAACACGAAAGGAAACTCCTGATGCGGCTGGTATCTGCATACTATCGCGCAGAAAGCTGTACTTGGCGGCATGTAACTCTCGTTTTTGAGTCGACATCAGGGGAACTGCAGTCCCCTGTAATAGTGTGAGAGCAAAGTCGTAGTCGTGTCGCAGCTACAAGCTACATAAAATCAGTCAGGCGTTTCAATTAGTAAGTAGTGCTAACCTGTTCGTATCATCCATACAGGACTGCGGGACTCTGATAAGACCCCTCGGCTAGAGAAGAGCATCTGGGTCGCTGCCCCCGTCGAGATCGTGATCCGCAAGCCAAACCTACGTCCCCTGCAATATGCATCAGTGTATCCTCCCTCCACATACATATTCAAGGAAAAGGCTCACCTCCGGATACGCCGTGGTCTCCGATGCCAGATGGAATCCGGAGAAAGCAGGTGCACGGGAAATATCCTGGCTTCCCACTAGACAACGTGTCAAGTCCCTACCACAACCTTCTTCTAACAGATACCCATGAGCTCGAGGGTCATGATCGTACACTAGATATAGCCAAAGGAACTTACTTCCTCCAAGGCTAAATAGTCGGACGTCCATCGTTGATGTTTCAGCGCACGACGTGAGACAGCATGCGCCACATGCCCAGACCCCGAAAGGTTTTCGTCATGGCCGTGCACAGTCCACTCACGTACAATAGCACCAGGAGCTATAACGATAAAACATCGATTAACCTGAGTGCCCTAGTGCCATCAACAGCAACCGTACCAGTTGGATTGTAATATATACACAGAAAACGATCTCGGATCTCTCAACTGCACCTGAATGACGAGTCGGGAATTCAATTGATCCTGGAAGGCGAAGCCCGTGGCTGCGAATACGGACCAAGCTTCGCCAAGCATTTGGGTATCAGCAGGAACATTGGTCGTATTAAAAACAATACATGTTCCAGCGGTCGAAGACGAGGATTTTGCATCCAACACACTGTAGCGAAAGCAAGGTCAACACAGACTGTGAGGACAAACCACGGCACATACCTGATAGGGATGCTTGTAAGAGGTGCGGTGTTGTCGATATCACCATCCGCTCCATAATCCTTCAGACTGACAATTTGAGAAATGGCATAGCCATCATACTCGAGATTCGTCTTTTTGAAAAATGAAAATTGCGTCCATCAAGCAGTGACACCGACTGGCAGCCAAAACGACGTTGTTCCGAGCAAAGGTTCCCGCTGGAATAGTTCCAGTAGACGTGACCTTCTTTCCAAGAGTAGATCTTCATCGATCCTCCCGAAAAACGACCTTTTCATCAACGAGGCCAACAGCAGTGGGGAAGTTCTTCAGATGGACGTTGTTAGAGACAATCGATCCGGTAAGAGAGGTGCTAGGCATCGAGGTTGGAACGAAGATGACTTTGCGTTGATGACGGCTTCCGCGGCGACCGTCCGAGTGTCCCCTCTCAATCATATAGCCAAGTCAATTCCAACTTGGCAGTTGTTGATCGTGGCACGATGGAATGTCCCACAGACCAGATACAGGGGCTTGAGCATGGTTGACGGTGATATATCGGACCGTAGATCTAACTGGAACTGAGCTCTGCGAAATTCTATAGAGCGGGACCGGCTTACTGTTTGTTTCCGACCCACAGACCGTATTTACTACCCGTGAACACGAGGGCTCCCATGTACGCTTCCCTATGAGAGGTACCGTTACGACTCGGCAATAGTAGTGTAGAAGAGAGGACGGACCTTCCGTTCTCCATCTAGATAACCTATAACGCGTGATAAGAATAAATTTCCACGCATATGCGACGCAATTGCACTCACTTGCATGGCTGTATTAGAAGCATGAGAAATTATGGAATGAATCATTCGCTAGACCGCTGACTTTGGTCACCTGCCAATGGATACCGGGCCCCGTAATCGTGCGGAGATCCTAAGAATTCGTTCATAGCGGAAGCACCAAGACTGGCGGGTAGACTTACTGAGAAATATCAATGGTAACCTTTGCGACAGACTGGAGGCGAGGTCTTTCAGATACGACCAGGATATCATGCAAGAGATCACACACATGTTGTTCTGGTCCTTAAAATGAATGAGAAGTCGCCAACTCCAGGTAGGTAAGGATCCGCATCTGAAATAGTGATAGCATTAGTACGCAGTCAAAACTAAGATAGGAATAGAACTTGACGCGTACCGGTAACGGCTAATCATGAGAAAGAAGGCGGTTCAAGGAGGGATGGTGGATGCTTGGCGTCTCAGACAAGCTTCGTGTGGTAGTAAGCAAAGTTCCGGCTGGAAACTACAAAGCGAGTGTCACAATCGGCCAAAGTAGTGAGATTATGAACACATACCTTTGCAGAAAGTACACGATGGCAGGTGAAACTCTGTGGTCCAGTTAGATTCGGCAGATGTTTTTGGTTGTAGAAAAAGACGTACGTCGAAAGGAGCAAGTTCCTTCACCGCATCGTTCATGACTGCTAATCCAGGCGCTGCACGAGAGTTACGATAACGTCGCCTATCCAGAATTTTCTGAAGACATTCTTGATACCAACGGTGTGGTCGATGTCTAATCAGGCCTGTACGGGACTTGAAAGAAAGCAGATACACCTTGATGCACAATATTCTGGAGCCAGTATGGGTCGGAGGGAGCGGTCGTCCCTGGTGTGAGAGGAGAGGAGCAAGTAGTCCTCATGGCAGAGACAAGTGTGAAGAGCTTGTAGGGCATGTGCGGTATGGTAGTGCATGCAAGTCATCTCCTCTACTCCACTCGATCTGTAACACGATCTGTAGCAGTCAATAAGTTGACATTGAGTCGCTTCTTATACGCCTGAAGGCGCACCTCGTCGCATCGACATCCACTACCATAACTCGATGAGGCTCCCATGCTTTGACAATTGGGAAGACGCGGTCCAGAATGGAAGTCCTTTGTATGCAAAATGCGTGGCCGTCATGTAGGAAATGCTCGCGATAGTCTGGGCGCGTCACGACTCGAAAGGAAACTCCCGATGCGGCTTGTTATCGGGCAGAAAGCTGTAGCAGCGCATTACTCTCGTTTGAGTCGGCGTGAGGGGAACCGGCAGTGTGAGGGCGGCTTTGGGAAACTGTTCGGACCAGGGGGCTCGCCATACAGACGCAAATATCGCGTCTGACTTGTCTCCTCTTGACACTCAAATGCACTCAAGCTTTCATCCGGTACCCTTATTCATCCGCACATCCGTACTCCCGCGCGCCACTGCCCTCAAGTTGGCCGTTTCTTACTTCGGCCGTTTGTCTCTCATGCCCGACTCCCCGCATACCCATACGGACATGGCGTATTCGTTCGACAATAGGTTTATTGGCGTTGGTCGTCATATATGCCATTGCGCGCACGGACCCTGTGTGGAAGCCAGCAACGGCAACCCTGACCACGTCCCTCCCGCTCCCTCCTTGGCATGTACACCCATCCGCTTCCTCTCCAAGTTTTTGCTGGACAGCTACAGTATCCCAACGAGCTTATCTCATGGCAATTACACGCACAATATGTTGGAGAGGGACTCCATTGGTGAATTAATTTTTGGTTTGATATTCCTCGTACTCAATGGGCATTAGCTCCCGCTCCGACGTCATCCCTTGCCGGTTTGTCGACGATAGTAGACAAAGATACACATCTGCCATCCCCTTCTATCCCAAATACCGCACAAGATGAAACGAGCCTCCCGGAATTAGAATTCTCCCTACCTGAGGGCGCACTTCCCGACGTCTCAGCTAGCTGCAGAGGTGCAAAAGAGGCCATGGTCCCCGGATCGGGCTGGGGAAAGACAGAAATGAGCGGCCTAGGTGAAGACAGCTTTGATCTCGATAAATAGGTTGCTAAACTAACGGAGGGCTATCAGAAGCAGGGCCAAGATGAAGAGAGCTTCAATTTGGAGTGGCTTGGATACGAGCAAGACGATTGCTTCGTCGCCTGATCGTACCTCAGGATTGCTTTTACCACTAACGCGACGTCCCCCGTCGTCATTGCCACGGCTTAGACCCTCGACAACATGTGTCCCGGCGCAGACCATTTTCAACAAGACAACGAGAGAGAACTCGCCTGCACGCACATCTATATCAACCTCTTCGTCGAGACATGTACTTTCTCCTGATCCGCATTAAACTTCCTTGCACATTCACTATACGGCCAAACTCTCACCCTCGCCGTTGTCGTCGGGTATCACACCACCTTCGTACACACCCCTTCGCTAAATGCAGGTCATCCCCGTGCATCGCCTCAAGCGTCGACACACATCCCCGACACACCCTCTGTACAACTCGCGAACGAGCCCTCCATCGAAAGAAAGGGCTTTTACCCTGTCCCAACTAGGCTTGGTCACGCGCACCTGTTCGGCGAAAGCCTCAAGGCTCGCTGGTCGAACGCAGCGTCTTCGTCGAGACACAGACCTGAGTTCCTGCGTGGTACCCTCGCTGAGGGGAGGCCACCGTCTGTGCGAGCAGCGAACGAAGCCTCGACGCGAAAGGCCAGGGCGAGTCGATGCCTCCCCGTCCCAACCATGCCCTAGCGACGGGAGAAAGCCTTCAAGGCCTTGGGATGCTCGATTTCGAGCAGATCCGAGCCTGAAGCGGACACCTCGCTGAGGGAACCACCGTGGGGAGCAGGAGCAGACGAAGCAGCGAGACGATGACGCACAGCCGTGCGAGCGAGTCGATGGACAGCCCATATCATGCCCTAGGACGGGACACCCCTCGGAGCGTGAGTCCGCGCCGATCCGTGAGCACGTGGAGTCGGAGCAGCTGCGCGAGAGACACGAGATGGAGACAGTCGCACTGCTCAATGCGCTCAGAGACTCGCAGCAGATCACGACAGATGCTGGTCGAGGCAGAGCTCAGGGAGCTGGAGGAACAGGCCAGGGAGCGGTTCGACTTTCGCGGAGCGTGTGGCTGAGTTGGAGGAGGAGAATGCGGCACTGCGGAGCTTTGTCGATGGCCTGAGGAGGGAGCTGGCTGCATGGGAGATGAGGGCGGCGTGTATTGACGGGGATGTGAGTTCCGTATCGCGAGCAGGAGTTGGCAGGCTCGAAACCAATCCCGAAGAAGACGTCGGGGAGGACGAGGATCTGACTGCCTGGATCAGGAAGCGGGTCAGTGCTGCGTCGACCCTGTTCCCGATCCTGCCGTCGAACATGTCGATACTGATGGCTGAGGACGGAGCGGATACCCTTGCTCTATCGTCATTTGCGGAATGCATCCCAGGGCAATCGATGCTAACCATGTCCTCCGTACCTGCGGGCCCACGCAGTTGGTTCTTCAAGCCTGAGGATGAGGACCATCTAATCGATACGGATGGTATCAGTGTAGAATTTCGGTGGGGACAGTTACTAGATACCCTGTTTTGTTGGCACGCTTCGTCATATATTATTCACTTTATATTAGCTTACTAGCACTGCAATGTATTCCCGTACCATAGAACCTAGACCGGAGAGACGGTCCCTCCACCAGATGAGTAAGTGTCTCTCTACTAAATGTTGACAGACTGCTGATTGCGTACCCACATCCCGCAGTTCCCTACATTGCGCATGAACTCAAATTCATAGGCAAACCTTCATAGAACTGAAGATCCGATATGAGGCCACCACTAATCAGTGAGTCTCAAGGTCAGCAGTCGAGCCAGGCAACGGTGAAGAGAAACGTGCCTTCGATCCTGGTGAGCGTTGTTGATGTCGCGGTCCTGTCACTGTGTGCCTCGGCGGTGACTTCGTTTCAAAATTCGAAATAAGACGAATGTCACAGCGAGATATTCCCACTACGTTGTGTAGTGGGGTATATGTACGACTTCGTTTGGTAAGAAAACCGCGTTTCTTATGTAGCCAAAGGACTCAGACGTACTTCGAAGATCACTAGGCCTTCAATCTTCAAGAGCCTATAGTTCAACTAAGCGTCTAGCCCTGTCAACGTATGTTTGATTAACTCTACCAATGGTAAAAACTGACTCACCTCTTAGTGTAACGAGGGCTATGGTGAACTCGGGTCGAGAGACAAGGCTCTTTAACCGCACCTTCGGAAGCACTATGTATTCAAACATCAAAATCGGGCGCCGTCTCTCCGATTTCCTGCTGAAAGGCTCAACAATTCCCAGCGATCTGGACGCGATTCCTCTCGATTTTTGCTGTATCATGACGAGATTGGCGCCCAAATGTCAGAAGATCGGTGTGTGAAGTGAAAGAAGGCATGTTGATGATCATTACTCTGGGTACTCCTCGTGGTGACACTCCCTCTGATAGATAGCCACGACAAACCCGTGCATTAGCGTCGACAGTATAGACATAGCAGACAATAGTCGTCGTGCTCTCCTGTCATCACACACGATGTGTAAGGGCGAGTTGTAGATGCTCCTATTTCGTACACAACCCCGGACCAGCGTGATATCTTTAGAATGGGATGCGGGCTGTGATATCAAGATGTGTGCAAAGAGAAGCCTGTGCCCCATACATTGGCTCGGCGCCTCGTCGGATTTAGGACAGCACCATTCCTCCCACGTAACTTGCCTCCTGCTTTCACTGCCATCCTCAGCTCTAGCGTACCGCGAACAAATACAAGCACTCGAAAAATGAAACAATTCCAGAAATCCGTTTCCGAGCCTCTTAAGAAACTTCGGGGCAAGTTCAAAACTCCAAATACCAATCAGCAAAGCGCCGAAGCCAATTCGACCATTGCTGCCACATCCATCGCTTTGCGCACTCCTCTTCCCGGCACTCATCTTTCCGTCTCTTTTGTTAATACCGCCTCCGTCTCGGATCCCATCGCGAAAGGGGAAGCTACACCTGCATTGACTGTAGGTGAACCCGGTCCAGGTATTTCGCTTCAATCTCATGACGTTTCGATTATTCTCTAATTCTTTAAATCTTTTGTAGACCATACGACAAACGTCGGCATTGCTACTGGCTCTCAGGCTGTCGACGTGCCAGAGATTACTCCCAAGGCCCCCGATACGAGTGATTCAGCTCCAGGTGGTCTCATCGCAGGCATCGGTAAGACGCATC
>JANDKJ010000780.1:0-30682 GCA_028551335.1 Armillaria sp. CMW 4456 | reverse complement strand
CTCCGACTTGGCACAGGTAGCGGAGGGTACTGGAGTCGCGTACAGCTACGTCGTCGAGTAGAGAATTCTGAGAAAGAATGAAGAGGTCGGTTCGGTTATCCCACTCGCTTGAATGTTCCTTATGGACAGAACGAAAGGACCAGGTCCTTAATCAGGACCGATACACGTGATAACCGTCGTCGTGAATTGTCTGCTTTTATGTTTATGAAGTGGTGGCCTCCCAGGAACTGTATGGATGTTAGGCACTGGCATCTTGACCGCTTTTTCCAAGTTGGTTTCCATATATGCAGTTCAGTGGGAAGTCGGGCTAAATTATCTCTTGTCAGTGTGTCAATCATAACCGAGGGCCTTGGCATGCCTTTATCTTCTACCACCCTCCTCACCCCGGTGAACATCAATTACAGTCAATTTCCTCCTCCGCTACCCCAACTATATCCCACGTACAGGACGGACTCAAGCTGACGTTTTCGTTCTTGGATCGCAGTCAAGGGCAGATCGCGCTCACGGATCGTAAAAGAATAGAGCAGCTACTGCGGTCGTTCGTTCCGCTTTTTTTCATCGTGGATCCTGTGATGTTCAACAACGATTTTCAAGTTGTCCAAGAGACGGTGGAGAGTGATGTGAGTAATGTTCGCGACGCAGAGCTGTCGAGTGCTGGAAGCTCAAAAGGTAATGGCAAAGGGAAGCAGGCTGGTGTAGGAAAGGCTGCAGATGATCTGAGGAAGAAGCTACTCAAAAGCGAGCATGCCAAGTCAACGATACGGAAGACCAGAGCACAGGAGGCAGCATCTCCTTCTCTGTCCAGGGTGCCGTCGCCCGCGCCGGCGGATGCTAGTCCGTCTGAGGGGCAGCAACGACGGGTTAAGAACACATTCTTCACGAATACTAACTTTTATGTTTTGCTGCGATTACTCGAGGTGTGTCCGTCAGCATCTGCTCTCTACAGCTACTGACGTCTTTCTCGTGGTCAGGTCATGTATACGCGACTTTTTAAAGTTCCGAAACATCTCGAACCAACTCGCGACGGTACCGCAAAGTAAAGCTCTCACCGTTGTCGCTGGACTTTCGCCTCAGGTTCTCGCTTTCATTGAGAGCATGAGCGATCCGAACGCCAATGCAGGCCATTTCTACGAGTTGATGCTTGAATCTTGCGAGCGCCTATTTGATAACGAGTTAGAGCAAACAGCGTTCGAGAAACAGATTCATCTTATGTTTGGAGTCAAGGTATATTTGTTTTTAATTCGTCAGGATTCGATGGTATGACTGACGAGTACTTTACAGGAAGCTAAGATCTTTACCATCGACAAGTCGATCGGTTTGATTATCAAACAGGTGAGAATAATCTCTTTTTGGTGATAGTATTCTGAGCGATCGCTAGGTGCAAGTAATCCTTGCCGACTCTAAGAGTCAGGAACTACTAGAAGCTCTGAAGCGAGACCGAAGTATTCCTTCGCTAACAATGCAAGATTACCTGAATAGTCGACATAAGGCTGAAAATGTACTTGGACCTGACGAGAACTTGTTCCGCATTGACTGGGTGAGTTGTTTCGACATTTCCACGTCGACATCAAGGATTTCATGGGATGGGATCAGCTTCCAGAGTCAAAGAAGGTAACAATGCAGTTGATTGGAAAGGATGATTCCAGCTTCATTCAGAGGTATTGACCGGGAGATGGCAAGTGCATATAATGTCGTATGCATACGTGCGTGGTGTCTCTAATTGCTATTGATAATCCTGGCCTTGCATACAGGCCAGTCTAACAGCCAATCTACTAGCCTGGCAAACGAAGATCACTCACGACCTCGTTCCTGCGAAATAAATAATACCAATACCTCAAACAAAGATTAGGGGGCCATTCCTGCGAAAGTGAACCTAATTCTTATTTGAATTGTTCTAACTGCTCATTTTTAACTAATAGAATCTACCGACGACTACATATTCCGACTGAACAGAACATCAAGCACAGTGACTGCTTGAAGATCAAGTATGTCTGTCCATATTGCCTGCTTTTCGTGTCAGATTCGGAGGATTATTTGTGGAAGATGCGGGGACAGGAGGATGTACAGAAGGCAACAGAGAATCTGCGCACTAGGAACGTCCTTCGGAAGAAATGGGCAGAGAGTTCCTCCAAGCCGGATCCAGTACCTTTGTGACTATTTTGTGCATGTGTGATATCCTGCTCTGTGGCTGTTTGTCGTATATGCACGTGTCAGATTATATTGTTGCTTTCATCATTAACTTTTTCTGAACTCAGCTGAGAATGTTTCTGTTCTCCTATGCTAAACACTTGCTTTGAACGACCACGAGTCTGTTCACCTCTGGATTCATTGGATCGATATATTCATCAAGTCGTCTTTATACAATGCAATGGGACTAAACAGTGATATCAACATGATATAGACATCTCTCTTTGTAACCATAACTCAGCCACGTCTCCAGGTACAACAACTTCACAACAAAGCACAATCCTCGGAGCCAATAGTATGTCGATCTGAGACCCCCGGCTCATACAAAGGAACGTGATTAGTTTTAACAGGCAAGCATAAGCTTTCATTACTTTAGGAAACCTAAATCTATTTTGTTCCCGAGGTCGTCGTTGATCAGTCTTTTCTTGATGATAATCAGGAGATGATCTCGTAAATCTCAGAGGTCCTGATCTTTCCTGGTAGTGTGGAAGTCGGGGAGGGCAATGAGGGCATCAACGTCTCTGCTGGCCTTTGGATGAGGGAACCGCACGCGCACTGCGATGTAAAAGTGCAGATGGTGTTTAACGCATAGGAATTGTGAACACGATGGGACCTCTCCTGCCTTCAACACTGGCTGTGATCTAAATAATCGTGACACGCTGGTACTCGGAGTTCTGCCATGCCTCGTTGATGTGAGAGTTGTTTGGAAGGTTGAATAAACCGACATGGTGGAACAAAGCTGTCTCAGCGTCTTCTAGAGTATCTGTGATTGCAGGAACAAGCACAAGCCCTAGCAACCTTTTGCTGCCTACAATGACGATAGCAAGATAGACCTCGCCCATTTTCTCCGATACCGGTTCTATGGCATCATGATACGCGAGCCCCATCCCACACCTCAGCTCTTTTCCTGTTACCAGCAAGACAGATTTGATGGAGTTGTTGGTAGGTACACCAGCCACCTCCGTCAAGACCCCTTGCACAGGATTCCACACGGCTCGCCATAGAACCGTGTCAAGAATCAGAGAACCATGGGTTACCTCACCATATGTGTTAGTCTCTGCACCGCATAGTTGGACGGTGCACACAACACGCTCGTCAGTATACGCATAACTCATCTCTGAGTACACAACATGATCGCATGCATTCCTCCCAGGATGAGCGTGATCTCTCTGTCTGTCGAGGTCCAGCTCCATGATGGGGCATGGTAGCATTCCAGTCTGGGTTTATCGCCACAGGCAGAATGCCATAGTAAGCCTTCAGGAAGCTGGTGTGACCATAATCCAGCGATGTATTTGCTATCCAGCCAAACACCATGTTCGTAGTAGTCGACGATGCCTGAGAAGGCGATGAGGCGGTCTCTGGGCTTTGTCAATCTGCGACTGGTGTAGACTTCTAGGAGGTCCCTCCAGATCTTTATCATCTCATCATCGTTTGCTGATGGATTATTGTGGATGGGAGTGGAGTCGGAAAGATAAGAGATCCACTCTAACCAGACAGAGTCGATGGAACCATTCACATTGACGAGCTTTGTACGACACTCGTATAGCAGTGTCTGCGAGGTATAAATCAATTTGCGTCGTGAGAGCATGCGTTCCTCTAGGCACCATGCACGTTCACTGGTAGCCTCCAACGGAGCATTGCTTTCCTTTTGCACTCCAATCGTCCCCATCCCACCATCAGGACAGAGAAATGGCAGTGAAATCATCTCCCCGATGCCCCATGGCTTGGATTCCTCAGATCGAACACGTAGAAATCCATCACTGACTTTCTGGGCACATGCCGCAACAATAGCGACATATGCATCACAAAATATGCACCGAATCTGCACAATCTCTCGTGCCTTGTCCTCTTTCGAATCCTGGATAATGCAGAACACATCCACCCATAGATATCGAAAACCAAGTTTTTGAGTGACAGTGATGGCATCCGTAATAGTTTTTGGGATGATCTGCAAGGGGATGCTATTGATGTAGGACTCCAGGTTTAGGGTCATCGTACAATGCGGTTGTGGTTCGCCCCATACGTAGCTGAGGACAACGTAGTCGGCTTCGATACCATTGCTGATAAAGAGGCGAGGGTGATCAAGATCTTTGTAATCTATCACCTGAGTTGGCAAGGGGACGTTCTGAGGTCGATGACAAGCTTCATGGAGCAGGCAATCATCTATGCATTCCTGAATCAGGCTGTATGCTGTGGGTGAAGCGACATCCAAAATCACTGGGCGGTGGTCGACGAATCGTGCAGCTGGATCATCTTCGTAGTCGTCAGAATACGAACTGTACTGCAGATTTATCAGACTTACGGTGGGCTGTGTGCATCCCGAATAAAGACACTTCAGGATATAACCCTTTTTCAAAAACCCTGAGCATAAGTGAGAGCCGGGTTCCCTGGACGAGGTGCGGGAGATCTATCGTGTCTTGACAAAAGCACACCTCTATCTTGAACTTCTTGTCATCATGTATCTGCGCTCCCACTTCTTTGAATGAATCCGAATTGAATCGATCGGTGAGTTCCCAACAAATGAGCTTGCACCACTGGCACTCGAACTGGTATTTTTCCAGATGCTGAAGCCGCTGATGCTGTATCTCTTTCCAGGTAGGCATCTTGTATAAGAAACCGACTGAATCTGAGAAGTAATCCCTAGTTCGGGTCTCCCATGCTTTTCGGAATGCATGAGAGGTAAAAACAGTTCTCCAACAATTTTCGCAAACCAGTTTCTAAATTTCTAGAGGCACATCCTTCATAGGTGGTCTCGAAGCACTGTTGACATCACTATCACTCAAATCTATCACCATTTCCATAGAAATGTAGGAGTCCACATCGCTGTCATCATGATCAGTCTCTATTTCAGGAGAGCCCATCAAAACAGGAGAGTTGGAGGACTCTGCATTGTTGTCGTTGTATTCGGATGTGATAGCTGTGGGTGACAAGATGTCATGCAGCTCAGAAGACAAGAGCTCCATGGCTGGCCTCGTTCGACGTTGGGGTCAAGAGTTTCTGAAGCGCCCTCGACGTTCTTGTGGGATATGGAAGGAGATAATTTAGGGTAAATCCCAGTCCTGCTTGTTGCTTTGCCAGCTAATAAGTAGGAAAATAGATACAAAGAGGGAGCGGGCCAGGGACTGACAAACTAATTAGATACGTATCTGCAATAGCTGTCCAATGATCAATTTTTAGTTATGTCACTAACCTTAAAGAGTTCGATGCATCATCAAGTGATTTGTGTAGCAATGTATAAGCGCTCATGCTGAAATGTAAGGACTTGAGTCTGGATTGAGCTTGCCAGCAATAGGGCTCGGAGTGAAAGCTGAAGGTGAAATTGATGGGTTGCAATTATTTATTTAGATAATTTCTTTGCACAACGACCACGACAGTAACTCAAGTTCAATATAAGGTTTCATCCTACGACTGCGATACTTCTCGAAACAATGTCAAGAAAGACTCAAATTTTGCCATGGAACTCATAGCAATAGCGTCAGTGATTTCGCAGCGAGCAACGCTGTTTCTGACACAAGCGTAGTATGATAACAGATTTTTCTCGTTTTATATGCTGAGCGCAAACCTGATTAGGCATGGCCACAAGATGTGTTTTCCACAAATAATACCACTTCTCAATTGACGATGCTTTATAACTTCCTTGTTTCCCTGCTTCCAGGCCATCGTCATCACACACAGCCATTCACCCAATCACGTCGGTATTTGCTGGCTTCTTCCTTCACTAAAAGTGTATTGTCTTCCTTTCATGCCTGTCGCTTCCTCTGTGACGTTGCCCAACTTTTTCACCGTTCTGCCTTACCTGTGTACGATCCTCATTCGAGAGCACTGGCACATCCACCTGATCCATGCTCATGCAAGCCTGTCCTCCCTCAGCCACGAAAGTATCCTGCATTCCTACCTACTCGGCGTCAGAACAGCATTCACCGGTCACAGTCTGTTTGGCTTCAAAAATGCTGTCAGCATTCTGACAGACAAACTCTTAGTGGGAATGCTGAGGAATGTTGATGCAGTCATCTACGTATCTCATACCGAGTGAGGATGTCTCCAATTTAACTTTCTGCAGGACTGACTATCTGCAGGAGGGAGAACACCGTCCTTCGAGGAGAGCTGTTTGACAATTCAGGCAGAGTCCAGGATAAGGCCCAGTAATGTCACGTTATGGGTTTTTTGACAGGAGTAAGCTGTTTAAGCGGTGGAACATGATTGGTTTATTAACTAGCCCCGTTCCCCCGTTCTCCTCCCATTCATAGCAGACCTCGCCCACTGTTGCCCCATGACAAAACCAACTATAATGCACAGAGACATGGTGCCTCGAATGATCCAGGGTACTTTGCAAAATCCCTCAGACACACTCTCCTTCCTGCTCATTACCGGCAACGACGTCGTTCTCAAAGCACTTGCCCAGCTCACAGGTCGTCGCTTCACACCCATCGCATTCAGTTTTGGCTGGGTCATATTCGTTTAAAACACTCATCAGTGTCTTCGGCAATGGACGACTCATGCCTACGCCCAACTACCCAGCCAAAGTGATTAACACAGTGAATGGCTATACACACAACAACAAGTCATGGGTTCTTGGCCTGCTCTTACATGACTTTGAGAGACCCCTGCTAGACAGTGTGGCATTGCACATCACTGTATTTGAAGCTGTTGAAAAGGATTCAGCAAGCGTACCAAGTTTAGATTTGTGCTGGTACAGCAGTGTCTTCATCATCATTATCCAGCATGCCATTGCTGCCATTCCTTGTGGAATACACAAGAACTGGTCAATTCTATTCATCACCTTTGTGGGAATGTTGCTGGCCTTGTTCATTGGTACACTTCCACAATGGCAGCAGGAAAAGTGGACCTGCCAACAGGGGACAAAGAAAGTTTGCAGCATCACAGGTGGAAATGGGACTATATATGTGATGGTGATACTCAGGAATGGAGTAGGGTTGGACCTTGAGGATCTGGCTGCAGGGGAATCTTCAAGAATGAGGTGCCATGGGAAGGATGACAACCTTGAATTCAATTACACCCAGGTCGCATGCTTGTTGCTCACGATACTTTGGATTATCTTCCTCATCACTGTCACTTCGCTCAAGGAAGATACCTGGTATCTGCTCAGTGTCAGTGCTCTTGGCATGGCACAAAAGGTTTTCATAGCAGGGGCCGAGAGGCACAGTGGCACAAGCAGCATCCACCTGAGAAATATAGAAATGTAGAAGCAGGAAAAGGTTATGGACATGCTGATGGATCTCGAGGAGGACTATCCCAAAGTCAGCAAGTCATTGCTGGCCAAATTCTTCACCAGCAGTCTACATGAAGATGAGGTGCATTGGTGGGCCGGGTCGATAGAGGGATATGAGAAGCGCCGAAGAGCAAAGCGCCCATATAACTTGGCTATGCACGGCCCAATCACATCTAGTGCATCTCTAGCCAGGCAACACCATGCAGAGATCATGGGAATCAGAAAAAAGACACTATCACCACAAACAATATGATGGCCGATGCCCTTAATATTATGGTGGGTGATGGCACAGATGGTGATTAATGAGTACGATGGCAGCTTTATTTGATAAGCATCGCATGTTCATGCAGACTCATCCTCCATGCAGCTCCCAACTCGTGTTTGGCATGAATGATTGTGAAGTCAAGCTGTGGAAGGGTTACTTTGTCAGTACTCATATGCCCGAGAATATGATTTCCACTGATTCATCCTTTCAACAAAGCATTGACTGCAAATTTTTCCAAGTCCTTTGTGACTCATTTTTGGTAAATGAAATTTACCCAAAGTCACACTGGTTAACGATCGATGTGCCGGCCTATATATGGATTATATTTTAAATACCTTATATGTGGTTGCGATTTCCCCTGAGCAGCTGACATGCTGAACCCATTGGGGCACAAGTTATTTCAAATTAATTTCCTTTTTTTGCTTTAAAAACCACGGACTTTGCCGTGCTATTTAATGTATAATGCAGACAAACTGCTGATCGATATATGGCATTATTATGTTATTATATTATTATATATATCTAGCTATTAACAAGTTATCAATCGTCTACACGGATAAGGACTCGGACTAACTGGTTGTATATGATGTCGACTGGTCTCGTGGCCGCCTTATATACCATCGGATGACATTGATGGAAAAGAACAACAGGGCTCGGACTAAAAGACGAGTCCATAATAAAACCTGCGGCCTGCGTACGCTTGGAGGTCGGTTTGAGTCAATGCCTTGAAAATCCGTTGTTGTGGATATCATCGTTTGGGCATCTATCGGCATCATTCCGCAGCAAACGGTTCTTTCTTTGCATATGGCACTTTGAAGCCATTGGAGCACTTTTACTTTTCACTTGACTCGGACTGGCGTCAACGAGGCGCTTACCATCACGTCTATCTCCCACAGATAATCTTCGCTACTTGTCTAGTTCCGATGTTCCCGGTACAACTGTCAGCGGGTTCGTCTTCACACTAACGGACGCCTCGATTTCAATCCACCAATTACATGAGGGGATGTGTGATGGAGACTTCCCAGCAGAAAAAGAAACGAAGGCAGATGTTAGTACAATCCACAGTGTTATGTTGAAACGTCTTATGTTCCAGCGGACTCATTCTCGATGCAGCCACCAACTTCTTGAACGTCGCAAGATTCGAGGGGATATCATAGTCACCGCCTCATCTCTTCAACGAAATAGAGAAAGCGCTTTCTCGTATAAATAACTTCGACTGGTTTCATGGCATACTACGGGTTATCCAACAACATCGATGTAAATGAAGAATTTAAGACTCAGACTACCGGCAGAGTCCGTAAAAAAAGCTACGGCTCGTCACTTTCAGATTCTCTTGTGGACAGGTTTGAGGCAATACATTAAAAACACTATGTGATTATTGTTTGGGCGTCTATCAGCATTGTTCCGCGACAAACGATTCTTTCTCAGCGCATGGAACTTCGGCACCATTGCGGCACTTTCACTTACTAAAATAACTCAAACCGACCTCAACGAGGCGCCTGCCGACAGGTCCATTTCCTGCGTACAATTTGTTTGCTCTTTCTCTAGCTGAAATGGTCAAGTGCTGATGCGTTTTAAGTACCAGTGGGTTGGTGTCACTCCAAATGTACGTCTGAAGTTGAATTCAACCATCACATGAGGCGATGATATAGTGTAACGGGGACTCCCCTGCCGTAAGAAAAAACGAAAGATGTTTGTACAATCCACAATATTATCAATATCGATACTGCCCTGGGGAACGAGGTACGGAAGCCATCATAAAGGCCTTGTTGAAAACTTTCATTAGGCGCTCAAGTGCAACGTGCCAGGATGCCGTTAAACTACAGCTCTCTCCGAAACCACCACTGCGCTTCTCGATTATACTGGACACAAATCTCTGCATCGGTAAAGTCTCTGTCTTCTATTCAATCTCACTGGGGTCTCACATTCCGGTCCACACAGAGATCCTAGGAAATAAAATCGGAAGATGGACTCAACCTCCCCCGTACCACACGTCAAGGACGGCGCTCGCCTTAACATGCCAGACCGGATCGAACCCGCCGAGCGGACATTCTATTTCAAGCCCGTGAAATGGCTTGGGGGGAAGCACGATGGATACCCGCTCGTGCCGATGAAGGAATACCTCGCTATACGCAATGCACAGTTGCGCACTTTAGATGAGAGGCTCATGCATTACCAATGCCTCTACACATTTGGGATCCTCGAATCTACATTTGGATGCAAGATACCAGAAACACTCTTGCTTTCCGTGGATGACGAAGGACACACGGTCCTGACCGACGAGAAAATGTATATCCTGCTGCTTCTTTTGTCGGATCGCTTTCTGCAGTGGTTCAAAGTCGATCCGGAACAATGTCGTCAATGGGTAAAGTCCGAGAAGGATGATGCCGTTTCGGTAGACACCGACGTCATCGAATGGCATCGGGCTGTTTCCGAGTCTTCGCGCGCAGAGGAACTCGCGCCATACTTGATTGGCATGGCCTCTGTTGCCGAAGCCGTTAATATTAGTGGAGGGATTTTACATGGACGAACCATGGATGGAGGTCAAGCTCGGTATAACTCTGCTTTAGTACCGCCCTTCTTCCTGAGTGATATGATCAAGGCTGTGGTGCGCTCCAAGGGGTGGTGTCCCCTTGCTATTGACCGCTTCTCGAAGGGGTCGATAATCTTTCTTGAGTATGCCGGTCAACGCAACGCCCCCATCCATCACGGTGATGACTGCACTGAGGAAAAGTGCGCTCGGAATACGATTGATACCACCACCTACACCCCAAAGCACGTCGTAGACTGCGATTGTGCCCCCGATACCTCCTATACGAAACCTCCTATATCGGATATCTACCGTCTGCTACGAGGAGGAGGGATCCCAGTTGTCCAACGTAAGTCAGACGGTACGCTGTGCATCAGCGATGCTTCTGAAACCCCCTACATCGCTATATCCCATGTTTGGGTGGATGGCCTTGGAAGCACAAGCGAGGAAGGGGTACCCACTTGCCAAATCGAACGTATTGCAGAGTTGGTCCAAAACCTGCTTCCCGGCGGGGCATTCTGGATAGATTCGCTCTGCATTCCTAAAAAAAAAGAACTGAGGAAGGAGGCTATTATGACGATGAAGCAGACGTATGAAGATGCGTGTGCAGTGCTTGTGATTGATGCAGGCATCCGTTCTTACTCCCGTTCTTCTCCTTCAGAAGATATAGCACTGGCAATTTTGACTTCAGGTTGGATGCAGCGCCTCTGGACACTCCAAGAAGGTCTGTTAGCACAGAACCTGATCTTCCAACTGTCGGATGGCTTTGCAACTCTAGACAACCTCTTTCCCATAGGATTGGAAGTGCCTCTTCTGCTGATAAAGCCGGTTCTATATGAGTGCTTCACACCGCTGCAGCGTTTGAAGAGAGGACGGAGTCATGCTCGTGTAAAATTTTCAGACCTGTTTTCATTGATGGATAGGAGGTGGACGAGCAAATTGGAGGACGAGACGATTGCGGTGTGCGGGCTGCTGAACGTGCGACCTGAAAAATTGCTCGAGCATTCCGAAGAGCCCTTGGAGCGCTTGCGTTTAGAGCGCTTGAAGACTTTACTTCTTGAACTCCGGCATTTGCCTGACGATATTATTTTTATGGATTGTCCAAAGATGGAGGACGAACCCGGGTTTCACTGGGCACCTAAATCTCTGATGCAAAACAATTCCAAGACACTGGTGTCCCAATCCCAAGCGGTATGTACCGTAGATGGATTACAGGCCGAATACGAGTGCGTCCAGCTTGCTCAGGTTGTCACTGTCCATTCCAGGATTTCTGTGAAACTTTTTCTCAAGCACCCTTTCCGAGAACAGTCAGGTATTACTGCCCAAGTACTCAGCATGACGATACGGAGTCCAGCCCATCCCTATACTTTCGACACTGTACTTTTAGACCCAAACAAATGGCTCTCCCATAGCCTCACAGAGGTGTACTTGGAAAACTGGATGCTGGTGGATTTGACACGGCTTCGGATTTCAGAGGGTGCGAATACCGGGGGGGTGTCCATGGTCTATTATGAGTCGACGGAAAAAACGATGGAGGAATATGTAGCTGAGGGTTCCAGCTCTGACATTATCGTGGAGGCGACACCAGGGACCATACGGGTGTTGTTAAAGTAGGGATGGGGCCCCCGCTGTGTGGTATTTGGTACGGTTCTTGTCATTGTCATTTAGTTGGCCACGGGTACAGGTAGATGGTAACAAGCTTGATAATGATTGTATGAGTTTGTATAGCGCAGATAATACACGTTTTGAGTCCTGATAGTCAATGTTCAGAAGATGAAACGGTGTTGTGTGGGAAGAGAAATGAGAATTGCAATTATTTACTAGTATTTATTGTGAATCCGAATTCTTTGACCTCGTACTTGCAAGATAGCATTCCGTCGTATGAAGCATTTTAGTTCCTATTATCGAGCTCTCCCGACTTTCATTTCGCTAAAGCATCAATCTCCTTATTGCCACTGCTCCTCGTATCTGCACCCCCTTCCCCAAAGTCAGTACGTGTCTTGCTTTTGCTGTTTACCTCCCGTTATTCACCATACACTCAGGCGGTGATGGCTCCAAAAATCCATGAACTTCCTCCAAATAAATCGAAAACATAACCTTGAAAATCACATCCGGCTCCAATGTCCCCTCCGACCCAATATGTCTGCGGTCCTCATGCGAGGAGCCATTGTCCTCAACACTACCTCACGGAATCCTTCCCTCGAAATCCCTATCCTCGAAGCAGCGTGTGCAGCGTGTATTTAGTATCTGCATGTTAGGCGTGATACCAATATCTTGCTCGTGGTTTGCAGAGCTGGAGGAAGATGGTAAGTCTTGCTTCTTACCATTACTCCCCCTTTCTGATTCAGTTTCTGCAGACGTGCTCCGAGCTTTATAGGTGGCTATCAAGATCATCGAATGGAAGCACGATCCCATTCGTGCACACGAGCAGGTCAAGAGATTCTCCGACTGGGCGCAGGTAGCTGAGTGTACTAGGGTGGTGCACGACTACGTCGTCAAGTAGAGTCGGATGGTATTCTGGAAGGGATGCAGAGGTTTGTTCGGACATCTCACTCGCTTAAATGGTACTTATATTATTGAGCAGAACAATGGAACCAGGTGCTTGTGCAGGGCCGTTGTGGACTGCATTTATGTTCTGAAGTGGTGGTTTCCAAGTTGGTGTTCATATATGCGGTTAAGCGATCAGACTAAATTCTCTCTTGTCAGTGTGCCAATCATCACTGAGGGCCTTGGCATGCCTTTATCTTCTACCACCATCCTCACCCTGGTGAACACCGATTACAATCAATTTCCTTCGAAGCTATCTAAACTACTATCTCCCATGTATGTTATTTTCCCGTAATGCTTAGCAGGCCAAAGATTTTGCTTACCATTTCCAAACAGACGGTTTACTAGGGGTTTGTTCATTTGTGCGATATAGTCCTTGTAGCAATAATTGTTCCGACTCTGGGAAATGCATCCCCAGAGGGTATCGTCGGAGACGTATAGTATATATGACAGCAAGACCAAATAAATCGGTGTTCAACGGATC
The DNA here is from genome assembly GCA_028551335.1 of Armillaria sp. CMW 4456. Lineage (NCBI taxonomy): Eukaryota > Fungi > Basidiomycota > Agaricomycetes > Agaricales > Physalacriaceae > Armillaria > Armillaria sp. CMW 4456. The sequence continues at coordinate 17,439 of JANDKJ010000780.1, read as the reverse complement.
AACTTAAGATGTCGTGTGACACCACCGAGCTATTCTGTTTTCGTCACTCCTGGGAGATATATATCTTCCGGAGCTGGTCCAAGGTGGCTTTTTCGTCGCAGACGATGTGGTAGTGACCGTCGGTATAGAGGTCGACAAAGAAATGCGAGTTGTTAGCTACGGTGTTCGTCGAGCTTGTCTTTGTTGTAGTTAGGAAGATTGAAGTGCTATAAAAATATATCAGCAAATTTAGTGTGTGAGAGACTCACTACGCTTGTAGATCAGGCTCGGAAGGAGCTCAGAAACTCGGTAATCGTGGCCAAAAAGCAAGATAAGATTCTCAGGTACAAACGTTATGTAAGTATCAGGGGTAGTCCGTATTGGATTTGAAGTGTTTTTTTTTTTTGAATCAATGTATTATCGTGCTACAAGCAGCCTAGTGCTAAGATGCACAGGTGGCCGTTTCGACTGCCAGTCTCCCTTCTTCTGTATTCATCATTCCTCCCAGCCTTGGGTTGCAATTGACGGTGTGTGTAGCATGTGGTGTAGGTGGAGTGTATTCTGAGTCCTTGACTTGGTCTTAGTGGTGCAAAACCCCCATTTGAAATTTACCTAAAGTTGTAGATTGATAAACAGTGTTTTTAGTGTAGATAAGATATAGATAACAGTTGATAAGGACTGATGCCGGTTTGCTGATGACCTTATATAGAAATATATTTGATATGTATTTCCTTTTTCTGCCCCCATTGTCATGATTTTTGCCCCTTTTGAACCCTAACCCTAGTCAGTGACACACTCTATTGACCAATAGGTGCATAACCCCCCCTCATCACTGTCATGCTCCAACCATACTCCACCCTCATCGAACCGTCGCTAAGAATATCCATGGTCCTTCACCCCATTAGTCCCTCTCCTTCAATTCACCATATCCTACCATTGACATATTGTCACCTGTCTAACCAGTTGACTTCTCCATGAACAAACACCAGTGCCTAATAATGTACAATAGTCACATATGAAGCCTGTATTTAAGTAGCTATGCTCTCACTGGTAAAAACCCAGCTTCGAGCTAAGTTAATATATACCAACTTACACCTACACTCACTCCTACCCCTCCACACTAGAGTCTAAGGACTTAGCCTGCACTTTATGCTAGCAAGTGACTTTGCTGGGAATACTCAAATGTGAAGTAACTGGTGAAAAGTGACAATGGTGAGTGGGGAGTGAATCTGGGAAAGGTGAGAGCACTGCACACAAAACACCAAAACACAACACACACACCACCTGCTATGTAAGTTTGTGGGGTGGTGATGAGCCTCAGGGCTCTGTACACTCCAATTTCACAGATTTCTCCCTTTAGTGGACTTTCAGCAAACCAATGATTCCACACATGCCCATATATACTTTATAGGGCTTTTCCGACACTTTCCTGATGCCAATACCTCAGCAATACCCCAACAACTCCATTTTTGACCTAAATCTGTGGATTTAGCACTGCCATTACCAGAATAGGACCTAGAGCACATTGCCAACATCTCCAGCATTGCTGCATCAAAGTGCACAGGTGCAGCCACATGAGCAGAGCTTCTCGACATTGATCCAGTGATCATAGGGGCTTCATCACAGCAATTTGATGATTTCCACAGCAAGAACACTCTTTGGCAACTTCAGAATTAATTGGTTATTGCTGTATAACCATGAGACATCAATGCACATGATACTTTGGCAGTACTCAATCATTTCTGATGAGTATTCCCAACTCTGAAACCACAAATAAGGCATAGTCTAATGCTGGAACTACAAAAATCAAAGGTGCAGACATGAATAAGACAATGCACAAGACCTGCTGTATAGTCAGAAGGTCAGAAACACATATGCTAATGCATAGCCCTTCAGATATACCACATGGACACCATTTTATTTACATCTTACTATATAAACACAGTAATTTCATACTTTACAGTAGTTACTCCCTCTATTCTGTTCCCCCACATACACACATCAATTTGTTTACCTCAGTAACTCACCCAGCTTTGACAATACCGATAGTACAAGTTTTAATAGTGATTTCATTTGCCACAAAGCCAAGCTTGATGTAGTTAAAGCCAAGACGCTTCACAACCATCCGTCGACTTAAAACCTTGACTCTCATCATTGTTTTACCTCATTACTGGCATTTGCTCAGTGTTAGTAAGTGATAACTGTGCAGTACTCACCTCTTTTAGTTTTATAGGAAAGAATTAGCTTCATTTTCACAAGACATTAGCAAACCCATTTGGGCATCAAGAGCAGACAAATAGTATTGGATAGTTGTAGGGCAGCTCTATTGCAAGCATTGCAAGGATAGGTTTTGAACAGATTTAGTATTGACAGATTGACAGATATACAGCAGCTCTATTGTGAGCTTCACAGGAAATTAGTATTGACAAGTTATAGGGCAGCTCTAGCATGAGCTTCGCAGGAAATAGTATTGACCAGTTATAGGAATCAATTTGGCAAGAGATAGGACCAGACAAAGGAAACAAAGTATAGTTTTGACAAAGATTGACAGTTTATAGGAATTAGGATGAACAGAATCATCACAGATAAAGCCAAGGAACCCAGAAATAAAGACGAGACCTGCCATTGCACTGCCATAGCCACAGAAACATCAACACAGACCCATACCGAGACGATTAGGAGTTCATTTAATACTGACATAATACCGACAGCCATTTTACACATCCCAGTTTCCTTCCCATCCAGTTTCCCAGTTTTATGACACGCACCAGACCAGATAACAGAGACCAAAGGCAACTCAGAGCATCGGAATCTGTAGTAACTTCTCACAGGACTAGAGAGAAGTCCCCCCAAAGATGACAAGCCAGTCAATGTAGGACAGCCTGTTTCATCCAGTACTGAATACACATAGTGTTTTGCCAGTGGAATTGACATGAGTATGGAGGTACTCAGAAAGCTTGCACCCAAACATACAACACACCCAAGGAGTGACTTATGAACAAAACTAGTTGTTCTGTAATACTGACGTGAAGCTGAGACACCACTATTTCCATTTTGGTTCTTTGTATGGCGATATTCCAGAAATATCTGACAACTATTCACCAGTTTACATTCAGAGATCACTAAACCATCTGACTACCTCATCAGCAGGTAAGTTTCCTGGTCAATAGAAATGTACCTTAGCTAGTAGCCAGGACACAAATCAAAATATGCTGGGTGGTTTAGGTGAATATAACTGCTAGAACACTTTCTGGGACACAATAGATCCAAATTCACAACCAAACTGAGTCCTGGACTCCAATTCTGAACTGTAAAACTGCCTGGTGCAGAATAACTGACACAAGTGAGTGCCTGAATGTGACTCATCACTGACACAAAAACTGTTCTGAACTGCTGGACAATGGTCTGACTGGTTCTTGGGCTGTACTGTGCTTGCAAAACACTCCTGGACTCAATGTCGACAGTCACAATTACTTTCTGTGAGACTATGCTTGAAGCTCTTAACCCTAATCCATACTAGATTGCTTTACAGCACTTATGGGGGCCAGAAAACTTGGTCCCTGCTCTAATTACAGGCTTGTATTTATACTATTCTACCACTAAGTTATTTATATTGTTGTTACCTATCCTGGGCTAGTTTCCCCATGGCCAGCCAAAGTCCTCTGCATTTATGAGCTCATTCATGGCTGTACAGGATACTCTTGTATGGTTATGAGCTCATACATGGGTCCTGGATGATTGATCACCGATCAGGCTGCACAAGACCAGTCCTGGACACTAAATATTGTCCTGGACAGTCATTACATTCAATTCCCTGAGCCTAGAACTTTCCTGCTCAATTGTGACAGTCCTGAAGCAGGGTGCAGGACTGGCCAAGTGCACTTAGAGTCTTTCCAGGATACTTTTCTAAGTCCTGGATTTGGTTTCTTGCAAGTATAGGCCTAACTAATGCATGGATTAGCTATCCTACTGTTACAAAGTGTGTTTCTAAGGTCGATTTTCTCAGGGTAACAACTCCAGGCATATCACCAGCAACAAAGTTGCCACCTTCTGTAGCAAAAGTCTTTAGACTTAGAGAAGTCTAGAAAACTGGAGAGTGCACCCATTTAAAGCATATTCAAAGTCCTAGAACCCATCTTATCAATTCCACTGCTTGCTTCTATCGCATTATAATCCCACACAAACTAAAGAGTGTGTGGTTGTTGTGTGTGGTTGTAGCATCAAGGGTTAGAGTGTGATTCAGAGTCTGTAGTCTCTGCTTGCATTTTGAGTCCTTTTTGGCTGCATGCAGCAACTAGCCTCTTCACTGACATTGGAGGTGGCCAGTTAAGGACCTTCCTGATAATGCTGGGCTTGAGAATCCAGCCTTCCAAGGCAACAATAGTTCCTACAATATGAAGGTTGAGTGCAGCCAGTATTGCTTCAGATCCCAATACTGTGATTCCAGCCTCAATCAGGGCTTCCAAAAAAACATCAAGACACTCAATGTATTATTGATCATGGTGAGATTTTAGCCCCTTTCTTTGCAAGCCAACCGAATGGGACTCTTTGAACATACCAATATGCCTTGTCCAGCTTACATCCTAAACAATACAGTAGGACAGCTCTCACTGGTAAAACCCAGCCTTTAAGTTAATTCATACCAACTTACTTGAAACTCACAGATTGTTTTAAGACCTTAGCCTTAGTTCACCACATCTCATTGCGTTCAACCAAATGGGACTCCGACACTTACATCATACATATTTTGACATATCCACATTGTTTTTTCAGTTCGACATCTCAGCGTTCAACCAACGTCTTCACACTGAGATGTACATATATATTCAGTATAACTACACTACAATTACTAACAGTACCTACAGATAATTACTACATACTTACTGTGTGTTCCCAGGTACTGTAAAGCATTCAACCAACGTCTTCATGCTGAGATATAATTACTACGTACTTACTGTGTGTTCCCAGTGTCCTTCATTCATCCCCACAACCGTGTCCTCCTTCATAGCCACCCCGGTCCACTGCTCAAGAGGTTATGGGCCCCAGCGACATGAATACCACCTCCACAGTGAAGCTTCTCAACTTGCCCCGACTCAAAGACGATGGGAGCAATTGGATCCTCTACAAAGAGAGAATACCCAATGCAGCAACCTCAAAGGGACTAAAACGTCACCTAACCAGAACTGCAAAGAAGCCAGCTGAACTCACTGAGAGGAATGGAGATTTCTACAAGCTGGGAGAACTTGCACCACTATCCGACGACAAGCTTGAAAAACACCTCAAGCTCCAGGATGAATATGACCAGAAGGAGGCCTCAATGCGGGAGATCTTCTATGAAACAATCTCAAACTCCATATTCATGCAAGTGAAGAATCAGCCAAGTTCGGCACTTGTATGGAGCACACTCACAGCCATATTCGAGTCCAAGGGAGACCTTGTCCAGCAAGACCTACTCTCACAGCTCCAGAACTCCCGATGCCCAGAGGATGGTGACATCCATGCACACCTTGCAGACATGCAACGCATAAGCAAGGAACTCGCCACAATGGGCACAGTAATCACCGACCAATCATTTTGCACATATATCCAGCAATCATTACCCCCCACCTACTGCCCAGTCCTAAAGATGCTCAGCACAGCCTCAAAGCTGGTCAGCAAACCAGTAACAAGCGATGTACTAATACAGGAAGTACTGGAGGCCACTGATGAAATGAGAGTCGAAAAGAACATCGACGAAGGAGTACAGAACTCTGCTCTCACAGCAAGCGCTAGGGCTGCAAAGGACAAAGGCAAAGGCAAAGGCAAAGGGAAAGGAAAGGGAAAGGAAAAGGATGTGAAGGACAAGAAAAAGAAGCATTGCACCAACTGTGACAGGGACAACCACACTATTGATGACTGTTACCATGAAGGAGGAGGTAAAGAGGGCCAGGCACCATGGGATAAAAAGAAGAATAGCGACACAGCCAATGCTGCTGACCAATCATCAAGCTCCGAGACCAAAAACTATGGTTTTGCAGCCATGATTGATGATGAAAATATAGAGCTCACTGTCACATCCAACCCCCAGACCCAAGCTGAAGCTCTAGCTGCATCAGGCATACACTATGACAGCGAACTCATTGACATGGGAGCCAGCTGCCACTTCTCACCTGCCTGAAGTAAAATGATTAACTTCATTGACATCAAACCCACACCCATTCACACTGCTGATGGCCATTCATTTGATGCAATTGGCAGAGGAGACTATGTAACATACCTGCCCATGGGCCATGGAAAACCCGCAACCAAGGTTACCCTCTATAACACCTACTACTCCCCGCACCTGGCATTCACACTAATATCAGTCAGCTGCCTTGATACAGCAGGATATGCACTCACAGTAGAAGACGGAAACTGCTACATTAAAACCCCCAAACCCGACAGACACGTCATTGGAATCATACCCAAAGCCAATGGACTTTACCAAGTACAAGCCAATCATCACCATACCAAACCCCTAGCAGCAGCAGCGACCCCCCAAATCAGCATCTCACAATTCCACCACATGGCAGGACATGCCAGCCATGAAGCCCTGAAGCAGAGCATATGCAACGGGGAGATAATCGCACCCAACGTCGACCTGAAGACCGAACCGGAATTCTGCTCAGCATGCATACAGGCCAAGGCTGCAACAAAACCATTCCCGAAGTATAGTGACAATGAGTCAGCCAAGAAATACGGCGACAAAGTCACTGGAGATGTATGGGGACCAGCTGAAGTCGAATCTATCAGCAGCTCAAAGTATTTTGCACTATTCAAGGATGTTGCGACAAGGGAACGCATACCATACTTCATGAAGAAGAAGTCGGAGATGCTGCAGTGCTACAAAGAGCATGAGGCATGGATGAAAGCCCAACATGGGGTAAAAGTCGTGAAGATATTCGGATCTGATCGTGGAGGGGAGTTTATGAGCGACGAGTTCAAATGGCACCTGAAATCTGCAGGGACAACACGTCATCTCAATGTACATGACCCGCCATCCTCAAACGGGATGACAGAACAAGAGATGCGTACCGTACTCGAAGGCGCCTGAGCCATGATCATCGCAGCTGGGCTGCCCAACTATCTGTGGGCCGAAGCAGTGGCCTACCACTGCTGGCTGAGAAACTGGCTCCACCACAGTGCTCTTGCCAGCGAAAAGCTAACCCCATATGAGAAGGCCACACAGAAGAAGCCTGATATGTCCAACCTGCACGAATTTGGGTGTACGGTATGGGTGAAACAACTTGGTCATGGGAAGCTGCAGCCACAAGCTGATCCCAGCCGATTTGTTGGTGTCTAGGAATCAAAGGGCACCGGGTGGCCTGGAAAGCAATGTGCAGCATTGAAAGGAACATCTACTTCAATAAAGATGAAGACCTGACAAGGAAACCGTCAAAATTGAGGGGGAGTGCAGAACAAGCAACAATGGCTGACAAATTCCATGCTGCAAATGACACTATAAACAGCCCTAAGGAGACTAAAGCAAGGAAAACGAACCTATCACACCCCAAACATTGCCCACCGAACACTCAGAATATGCCAGAAGAGTGATATCACCACTAACACCTCTATCAACCCCACCATCAAGCCCAAAACTAGCACCACTGCAAAAGTCCAAATTGAAGGAAGCCCTGATGAAGAAGAACCCCCAGCCCAACCCCAACAGGCTCATGTAACAGGAAGGGCTTCTACAATGTCAACCTGAATGTGGATAACAGAAGGCTGCTGTGAATTGGGCATGCACTTTTGAAATGATGAAAACTCTGAACTGGGTGCACATGGGACTATGAAACAGAGAGGAGTGGTTTGCCAATGTCAGTGAGGTAGCACTGGCTACAAAATGGCTTAACCACTCCATAAGGAGTCAGAATGACGAGAATAGGGAGGCCATGACGCCATGCTCCATGGTGAAGCTACGATTGCCTAATGGACATAGAGTCAGTTTGGAATGGCAAACGCATAATTCACAGTAGATTGCGTCACAAAGAAGACAAAGGTTCAATTGCCTGATTGGCTTGTGGGTAGTGTGTTATCTAAAAGGGGTTGACTGAATCTGGGCAACAGGTTCACTCAACCTTCGAATATGTAACGATCAGTCAGGACACAAGAGCATTAAACTCTGTAACCCAGTGGATCAACTGCTAAGTTCATAGGGGACATTAGGGAATGCCAGAGGCTGACAGACACCATCGTGTGTATAGGGTTTTGTCTACGTGTTATGTACAAGTCTTTCAGAACCAAACCCTTTGGACAGAAGATTAGCTTGCATCTTTTCCCATTGATGGCAGCAACAAAGAAGCCTCACAGCTTGTGGGACGCAATGTTAACGTGTAGCATGGGTTCTATGACTTGTATATTCAAACCCTGTGGAGTGAACCCAAATTCAGGAAGCTCAGCTTCATTGGTTCTGGCCAGATGGCTTTCACCATTGGATTTTGTAAAGCGTCAATGTCTTCAAGATGAAATTGTGTTTGGGTTAGCATCATGTGTGTTTTAAGAGCGAAGTCATTGTGCAGTGCTCTGTATCTGGTACAGTGCATTTGTGATATTGCATTTAGGCTGCACACAGCGACAAGCCTCTGTCAGGTGCCAAAGGTCTTGTAACATGAAGTCATTATGCAAACCCACATGGGCTTAAATCTGAGAAACTCATCGGATCATCCACCCGTTGATGAGGTGAGTTCAAGGTTTACCTGAAGAACCCAGTCTTGTCAATAATGTACAGCTTGCTTCTATCGCTGTAATCCCCCAGATGGAAATAGGTGTGTGTGTCATGATCAGAGACAACTGTGCTGCCCAACTTCGTTAAGCATCCTGTGTTTGCTTGACCAGCATGAGCTTTCTGAGTCCTCCATACTCTGGCCACACAGAAGAAGCCTGATATTGGTACTGCCTGCAGAACTTGCCTGTATGGTATGGGTGAAACAACTTGGTCATGGGAAGCTGCAGCCACAAGCTGATCCTGGCCAATTTGTTGGTGTCGATGAGGAATCAAAGGGCATCTGGGTTTACTGGCCTGGAAAGCGATGTGTCAGTGTTGAAAGGAACATCTACTTCAATAAAGATGAAGACCTGAGCAAGGAAACCGTCAAAATTGAGGGGGAGTGCAGAACAAGCAACAATCCTGACAAATTCCATGCTGCAAATGACACTTGCAACAGCCCTAAGGAGACCCAAAGCAAGGAAAACGAACCTATCACACCCCAAACATTGCCCACGAACACTCAGAACATGCCAGAAGACACATCATCACCACTAACACCTCTATCAACCCCACCATCAAGCCCAAAACTAGCACCACACCAGTGAAAAGTCCAAATTGAGGACAGCCCTGATGAAGAAGAACCCCCAGCCTGACCCCAACAAGGCTCATGCAAGCCAGAGGGCTTCTACAACGTCAACCGAATGTCGAAGGCTGCTGGAATTGCTGCATGCACTTTTGAGGATGATGAAAACCTTGAACCGGGCGGAATGGACTATGAAACGAGTGAGGAGTGGTTTGCCAACCTCATTGAGGAAGCATTGGCTACAACCAATGGCGAACCAGACTCCATACAGGAGGCACTGAAGGGACCAGAGAAATGGGAGTGGAAAGACGCTGTTGAGAAGGAACTAAGCCAAGTCGAAAGCTTACATATGTACGACATAATTCCCACCCCACCTGGGGCCAACGTCACTAAAAACAGATATACCTTTCGTCACAAAAAGGATGACAAAGGACGTATTGTACGATACAAAGCCCGACTCGTCCTAAAAGGATTCTCCCAAATCTACGGCATCGACTTCCATGAAACCTTCGCCCCAACTGTCCACCTCACCACACTGCGTGCATTACTATCTGTAGCTGCTCAGAAGGATGCCGAAATACACCAGGCAGACGTCAAGAATGCTTACCTCCAGGCTGACCTCCACGAAACCCTGTATATGGAGCTACCACCAATGTACGAAGTCTTCAGAACCATCCCCAGTAAGCTCGAGGGAAAGAAGATATGCTGCAAGCTCCGTAAGCCATTATATGGAAGCAAACAAGGTGCTCACGAGTGGTACCAGAAGCTGAGACGAGTATTCATCACTCTCGAATACTCTATATGCCAAGCGGATGAAGTGGTGTTCTACAAATTCAACAAGCATAAGTACACCATCATTGCTGCTGCCACGGATGACTTCACCATAATCGCCGACTCCAATGAGGCAGTCATACTCATAAAGAAGCAGCTCAGTGAGCACTTCGAGATGTCTGACCTCGGCGAGATCAAATGGCTGCTCGGTATCAGCATACACCGCGACCGTAAGGCCAGGACCATCACCCTAGGCCAACATGCATACGTCGACAGCATAGTAGATTGGGCAGGCCAAAGCAAAGCTAGAGAAGTCATTACACCAATGGAGCCCGGAGTAGATCTGAGCTACGACTCACCTGCAGTATCCACCACCGTCCTCCCCAAATCCCAACACTCTCTCTACCGGGAAGCAATCGGACGTCTCATGTATGCATCCCTCACTACCCGCCCTGATATCTCCTATGCTGTGTCAACATTGTCGCGATACATGCAGGAGCCAAGGACAATGCACTGGCATGCAGTCCTGCAAGTGTTCAAGTACCTAAAGGGCACCAGGGATTACAGTCTCACGCTAGGAGGAAAGGACACACACATAACAGGCTACACCGACGCAGACTGGGCCCAGCAGATGCACAGACACTCAATTTCGGGCTATGCCTTCTTTGTAGGGAGCGGAATTGTCTCATGGAGCTCGAAAAAGCAGCCAATCGTCACCCTATCAAGCACAGAGTCAGAATACGTGGCCCTAACGCACGCATCAAAGGAACTGATATGGCTGAGAAAACTATTCACCGAGCTGATTCACCCACTCTCACAGCCAACCACCCTCTTCTGCGACAACCAGGGAGCCATAGTACTCTCCAAAGACTCCACCTTCCATGCAAGGACGAAGCACATCGACGTCCAATTCCATTTCGTCAGGCAAACGGTGTCAGGATCCCAGAGCAAGGTCAAATACTGTCCAACGGACGACATGATCATGGATGCATTCACCAAGCCACTAAAAAGGGTCAAACTGGCCAAGTTTCATGCACTGATGGGTCTCGCACCTTCGGAGGGCTAGCAGTCAAGCTCGAGGGGGAGTATTGATCATGGCGAGCATCGTGCAAGCCACGAATGGGACTCCGATGCTTACATCATACATATTTTGACATATCCACATTGTTTTTTCAGTTCGACATCTCAGCATTCAACCAACGTCTTCACGCTGAGATGTACGTATATATTCAGTATAACTACACTACAATTACTAACAGTACCTACAGATAATTACTACGTACTTACTGTGTGTTCCCAGGTACTGTAAAGCGTTCAACCAATGTCTTCACGCTGAGATATAATTACTACGTACTTACTGTGTGTTCCCAGTGTCCCTCGTTCATCCCTGCAACCGTGTCCTCCTTCATAGCCACCCCGGTCCACTGCTCAAGAAATGAAACTGTTAAAACTAATCTGATCTTGTGAAATTGAAGCTAATTCTTTCCTATAAAACTAAAAGAGGTGAGTACTGCACGGTTATCACTTACTAACACTGAGCAAATGCCAGTAACAAAGTAAAGCAATGATGAAAGTCAAGGATTTAGGTCAATGGATGATGGTGAAGCATCTCGGCTTTAACTACATCAAGCTCAGATTTGTGGCAAACAAAATCACTATTAAACGTGTACTATCAGTATTGTCAAAGCTGGGTGAGTTACTGAGGTATAACGAGTTGATGTGTGTATGTGGGGGAACAGAATAGAGGAAGTAACTGGTGTACAGTATGAAATTACCATGTTTATATAGTAAGATATAAATAAAATGGTGTCCTTGTGGTATATCTGAAGGGCTATGTGTTAGCATATGTGTTTCTGACCTTCTGACTATACAGCAGGTCTTGTGCATTGTCTTATTCATGTCTGCGCCTTTGATTTTCATAGTTCCGGCATTAGATTATGCCTTATTCATAGTGTCAGAGTTGAGAATACTCATCGGAAATGACTGAGTACCGCCAAAGTATCATGTGCGTCAACGTCTCATGGTTATAGAGCAATAACCAATTAATTCCGAAGTCGCCAAAGGCTGTTTGTGCTGTGGAAATCGTCAAATTTCTGTGATGAAGCCCCTATGATCACCGGATCAATGTTGAGAAGCTCTGCTTGCATGGCTGCACCTTTGCACTTTGATGCATCAATGCCAGAGACATCGGCAATGTGCTCTAGGTCCTATTGTGGTAATGGCGGCGCTCAATCCGCAGCTCTAGGTCAAAATTGGAGTTGTCAGGGTATTGCCAAGGTATTGGCATCGGAAAAGTGTTGGAAAAGCCCTATAAAGTATATATGGGCTTGTGTGGAATCATTGGTTTGCTGAAAGTCTGCTAAAGGGATAAATCCATGAAATTGGAGCATACAGAGCCCTGAGGCTCATCATCGCTCACATTGGTTTTGTGTGGTGAAGAAGGATGGGAAGAGTTTGCAGCTCGTTCATAGCTTGGAACCCTTGAATGCGGTCACCATAAAGCACTCAGGTGTGCCCCCAGCTACAGACGAGCTTTCAGAACACTTTGCAGGGCATGCATGTGGAGGAACATTAGATCTCTATGTGGGATATGATGAGCGCATGCTGGATGAGAAGTCTAGGGATTTAACAACATTCCAGACACCTTTTGGAGCGCTCTGACTGGTTACGCTACCCATGGGATGGACAAACTCAGTGCCAATATTCCACAACAATGTGACATACATCCTACAAGATGAGGTACCCCATGTTACTATTCCCTATGTGGATGATGTACCAGTCCAAGGCCCAAAAACCCACTACAAAACAAAGAATGGAGGATATGAGACAATACCTGAGAATGAGGGTATTAGGAGATTCATCTGGGAGCATTTCCAGAACTTGAATAGAGTGGTACAACACATGAAATATGCAGGTGGCACCTTCTCTGGACATAAAGCAGTGTTATGTGCATCGGAGATCATGGTGGTTGGCCACCGTTGTACATATGAAGGGAGGAAACCAGAAACGGATCGGGTAGGGGTAATCATGCGCTGGGGACCTTGTAAAGACCTCGGAGACATGCGCTCTTTCCTTGGAACAGTTGGAGTGCATCGTATGTTTATCAAAGACTATGCAAAGAAGGCCGATGCGCTCACCAAGTTGACTCATCTCAAAGTGCCTTTTGAATTTGGAGAAGAGCAGGAGAAGGCGATGGAGATGCTTAAGGAAGGACTTAAAAACAGTCCCTCCTTAATGCCCATCGACTATGAGTTAGATTCAGAGGTCATACTTAGTGTGGATATGTCTTACAAGGCTGTAGGATTTTATATCTGCCAAGTTGACCCAGACAATCCAAAGAGAAGGAGATATGCACGTTTTGGATCGATTGTGCTCAATGAGCGTGAGGCCAGATTCTCCCAACCAAAAAGGGAGTTGTATGGATTGTTCAGAGTGCTCCATGCATGTAGGCATTGGCTCTTTGGAGTACGAAACTTAGTTGTGGAAACTGATGCCAAATACATTGCAGGAATGCTAAGGAACCCAGATGAGGTTCCTAACGCAGCAATTAATCGGTGGATTGAGTCCATTCTCATGTTCCACTTCACACTAGTTCATATTCCAGGAGAGCGCCATGCTCCTGATGGATTATCAAGGAGGGAGTTGCAACCAGGAGATGAGGAGTATTCAAATCCAGAGGATGAGGAGGAGAGAGTGGAAGAAAAGCCATGGGAGTTTGTAAATGAGACTAGTAATGAGGTGGAAGACATACCTGACTTCAAAGATCAAATAGACACTCGACATGGCTATGTCACCCTAGAGCGTGCAGTCAGGAACTTCTATGAGGATAAAATAGTAGGAGAAGCGACAGAGCATGGGGAATCCTACTCAGTATTTTATAATGCTGGCCCATTGTTACCAGATGCAGCTGAATACACTGATGTGGATGGTTATGATGAAGAGTGCAGAAGTAAATACACTCGGATGTTGGATAAGGAGCTCCCACAAGTCATGGAATGGCATAGGGATCCTACAAAGAGGATTCCAGGATTTTGAGATGACCAGTATCGAAACTTCATCAGATATGCGAAGAATTTCATTGTAGATAAGGGCAAACTGTATAGAAGAGACCTAGAGTCCAAATACAAGCTCATAATCTATCCAGAGAAATGCATGTATATCATGAAGGCAGCACATGATCAGCTGGGTCATGTCACAATTTTAACCCCTAATTGCATCATGAGACAAGCCCCTATTCATACCCTAACCCCCAGATGTACTACTTAACCACTCAATTGGCGCCTCGCTTGCTCACTCGTCTAACTCTGTTTGATTCCCTCCCTATCTTCACCATTGTTGCCCGGTTTGGGACTCCCTTTCATTGTACCACTTCGTTCTACTCAGCTGACATTCCGGACCCTTCTCGCTGGCCAAATACCAGCACCTAAATAATGTACAACAGTAGTATACGACCCATGTATTTAAGTAGGAAAGCTCACGCTGGTAAAACCCCAGCCTCAAGCTAAGTTAATTCATACCAACTAACTCAAAACTCATATCACTTGCTAAGGCCAAAGGACTAAGACCTTAGTCTCAACTTCACACTAGCAAGTGATGCACTGGGAATACTCGAACATGAAGTAACCGGTTGTTTGTCATTGTTAGAGATCACATGAAGGTTGGGTCTAACAATTAGCTCGAGGCTTCCTCACCCTCTTTTCCTTACATGCTCATCATGAAGGAAAAGACCATATGACCTCCAACCCAAGCCTTGCCCTCCTCACCATCCCTGCTGTCATTGGGCTTCTAGCCCTGCTAGGCATTCTTTGGTACTACTATCGAATCATCCTCGACTGTTTCCTCCCCATTGTCACCTTTTTAAACAGATTCTATGTCATATTCCCATGCAGAGCAGGGCACGGCCCCACCCTTGGAGCCAGACCAGACCTCGCTCAACACCCAGAAATCGACAAAGACGTGGAAAGAGTGTTTCCACCTAGGCCAGCGATGCCCCTCCCCGTCCACGAAAATCAAGTCATACAACTTCAAGAGAGGTAACCTGGTGTTGATGTGCAACACTCAGATAGAGAGCGCATTGAACATGAAGATGAAGCCGTGATACTTAGGACCTCTAGTGGTGGTTGATAGGTCGCATGCAGGGAACTATATCTTATCAGAGTTGGATGGAGCACTCATAGGTTCGAAAATAGCAGCATTTCGTGTTATCCCCTACCTAGCAAGGCGCTCCATTAATATAGACGATAAAGTGAGGTATTGGATGTCAAAGGACTCCAAGGAGTTGCGCAGAATCTTGGAGTCGCCTGAACCTAAGGATAAATGGCCAGCTAACTTCACTGAAGAGTTTGAAGAGGATGAGAACCCTAAAGCCTCAGAGGCGGTCAACTTAGATGCAGGATAAAGAGAGTGCATAGGGGAAAACAATGTATTGGATGAAATGGTACTTGTAATGACAGGATATGTAAAGGAAAGGACACTCAGCTCTAGCTACTGGATTGCGAGGGAAAAAACAAGGTACTACTAGAGATACTGCTCTTGGTATTCTTCAACTACCTGGATACCCCAATCCTGGAACAAAGGAAGCATATATTCCTTCATCGGAATAAGGAATTTGACTTCAGAGTCAGGAGAAGTGAAGGAATATATGTTGGAATGCCAAATAGCAAAGAGAGAGCCATTATCCTCATCGATGGCACAGACATCAATGACCACTGGCCTTGGGATTCGAAGCCGCAGGCTCCAAGAGAGGAGCACGGGGATGAGCAGGAGTATCAGAGGTCACCAGAGTAGAGGGAGACAAACTGAAGGCTCTGGCAGCAGTTGCCAGCCGGATGGTCTCACGAACACGCTTGAGCTCGGAGGTAAGAAAGGAATGGTGGGTCTCTGTAACGTACATAGTGTGCTGCAACAAGAGGACATCGCCCAGGAGCGAGCTCTCAAGTTTTGCGAGATGCTCGGGCTGATCCACCTTGACAAGATCCAGGGGAGGCGCTGGATTGACCTCGCGAGGAGGAGCACCACTGGCAGGATCTCTGACATAGTCAGAGACTAAAATAAAGTCAGAAGAACAGGAGAGTGCAAAGAGAAAAAGGATGCGCACTGGTAGTTGAAAGGCCCAGAGCTGAAGCGGGGCATTGCTCTCCACCTGGACCATGGACTGGAGAAAAATATTCTCTCCCGGATGGGAGAGGAAAAGCTGAGCGAGCCCTCTTGCTATCACGAGCGTCCGCCTTGACAACTCGCTTGGAAGATGACTAATATGCTGAAAGGTTAGCCAGGAAAATGGAAAAACAACAGAGCGTACTCACAACGAGCTTGGCGAAGCAGTCGTGATCAAAGTGATCAGCTGAACCGCAGTAACCACAGCTAGCAGGAGCATCCTAGGAAGGAAAATGGTGATCAGGAGACGAAGAAATGGAAAAACAAGCGGAGCGCACTGTAGAAGAGGCCTTGCGCTTCTCCCCAGCAGAAGTTTCAAGGACAGGAGTAGCCTGGGTAGCCTGGGTAGCCTCCTCGTTGATGACCATCTTGAAGAGATTCGCGGTCAGAGAATCGAGCAAGGTGCAAAGAGACTAGAAGAAGCGCACTTTAACAGATCCCTCGTCATCAGAATCAGAGGAGTCAGATACCTTGTCCTCATCATAGCAATTGTCGGTATCACTACCCACAACAGTACGAGAGCGACGAGAAGGAGGAGCACAACCTCCACGACCACGGCCAAAGCCAGAGGGCTGTGAGAAGACTTTAGAAAAAGAAAGAAGAAGGAAAACATAAGACTCACAAAACGAGTCTCACAACGATGGGCAGGACCAGTAGGAAGAGCACGAGAGCCACCACCCGGTCGAAACCAGCGAACAATGTCCTTGAGAAGTTTGTGAATAGGCTGCCTGGAAGCCTCGCTGCGGAACTCCCTCTCAATGGTAGTGCGTGCGCGGTATACAGAGTCCTGGAGGTCTGTATCCTTCGAAAGTTCAAACTTGTAGTGGGCCAAGTGATCCTGGAAACGAGGGTTTAGCAGTGGCATAAAGAGAGTGCATAACACACTCACATAGTACTCCTGGAACTGTTTAAAATTGTCACGTGCAGTAGAACAGGGATCTTTGCACAAAGACATGATAACCGCCTTAATAACAATAAAAGCCGGAATCATGGTAGAAGAATGAGAAGAGTTGATGGTGGTTGATCAATGATGAAAGCGCACACAGAAACAAGCTGGAAAGCTGGGATAAAGATAAAGGATACACGACAACCCTTTATACCCCTGAGCGCACAGATACATGAGTACCTTACCATATGGAAAGGCAGAGCGCAAAACAAGGAAACCGAGGAAGGTCGGATGTCGGCCGACAAGGATAATGACATGACAGACAGAAACTGACATGTG
>JANDKJ010000779.1:0-18813 GCA_028551335.1 Armillaria sp. CMW 4456 | reverse complement strand
CAGTTTGCTGATGACCTTATATAGAAATATATTTGATATGTATTTCCTTTTTCTGCCCCATGTGCATTTGCCGATATGCCGAACTCATTGGGGCATGAATAATTTCAAAATGATTTCCTTTTTTTGCTTTAAAAAATGTGGTATTTGCCATATAATTTGATTTATGTCTTGCTGTTGTGCTGAACTCATTGGGGCATGAATAATTTCAAAATGATTTCCTTTTTTTGCTTTAAAAAACACAGTAGTTGCTGTGGAATTGTCTGATTACATCTATACTCTATGTCAGCATGATGTACTCCTTTGTGACCATGCATACTCAATCATGTCTGTGAGAGCTCTGGCCTTAAAGTTTAGTCCCCCAAAACTAAGTACACATTCATGGAGCAATCATGGAGCTCACAATGTCCAAACTTGCTACCATATGCATGAGCTTCTCAAGCTCTGGGAACTTTGCACATAAGCATTCCACATCCATGAGTGTCATCTGCAAATCCTCAACAACAAAATGCTTCATCATTGCAATGTGTACTATACTTGCCAGATCAAGAATAAACATTCTCAGGATAATCATATTCCCATATTTACAGTGAAGATATTAAGTTTAAGGGAATTCATTCCAGATTTTGGAATGAGGAAGTGCTTGTCTCATTAATAAGTGAACAAAGATAATTGATTATTATAAGATTATTACTACATATATATATTTAACTTTATGCAAACATTTTAAGGACTTGGATTTAGCCATGGCATGGTGACCTCTTCAACTGGTAAAAACAACATCAATTTCATTATGAATTATAATTGAAAGGCACCATGACTATTGACCAGGGCCAAAATTTGTCTCCTCAAAGAGGTCTGTGACATGTAGTGATGGTTCCATCAGAATTATATAATATAAGGAAAGCTGCAGGAGTAACAGAGTGAGGACTGGGAATACCAAGTCCTCTTCCACTAGAGGTGACATTGAGCTTTGCTTGGAAGGATCTGCTGGGGATCATCATATGGTGAATATTAATTGAGACTCACACTCAGGTTGATTTCTCTTGTCTTTCCTATACATATCATGGTCCTCACATGAAGATGGATGTGAAACTGTCTGGGAAGGAGGGGAAATGCCATACAGATCGGAATCTTGCTGACCATGGCTGGACAAGAGTCCCTTTGAAGCCCATCATCCTTTTCCAAATCTATAGGGTAGTGGAGATGTTTGTATGATACCATAGATGCTCATCAACCAGGAGTTGCATGCAATAGTGAAGGTGAAGAACTGTGAGATAGATCAAAGTGTCTCTTTGTTGGAATTTGGCAATCTGGCATCATGCAGAGCATGCTGATTAAAGAAGAAGATGCAGGAAATTTATAGAAAGTTCTAGTAATTTAGTACTTTAGTATAAAAGTAGGTACTGTAGTCTACATTCTGCATGTGTTTGCAGAGCTCAGCCAAGTGCAATATCTATTGGCTTGACACTCTGTGCATGACATCATTGTGTTGATTGGAGCAAACTCTTGTTTTAGGTTTTTCCACACTCTTCCTCTCTGCTACTTTCCAGAGTCAAATTCTCTCACTTGAGCCCAGTGAGAATATGCTGAGCTGTCATCAAGCAGATGTTGCTCCAAAGGACAGAGATGCATATTGTGAGGATGATTTAAGTACACAGTGGTAAACCTATTGCTTGGTCTACTACCTCAGTGGATAGATGTTATGAAGGAATTAATTAATTGTACTGGGCCAAATGTCGGCCTTATATACTACACAATGTATCTAGAATGTTCCATAAATTTACTGTTATTTTATCTGCTCAAAAGTTCTAGCAGATATGAGAGCTTGGTGGATGAAGAGCAATTGTGCTTGAACATTCTGGATGTTGCCAGATTGTTACTCAATATGGTAATACCACATTGTCATCTCCAACACTCCCCCTCAAGATGGTAACAGCCCAAGTTCTTGTACAAACTTGTTGTGCTTTTGCTGGGGCAAGGCCTTCATCATCAAGTCTGCAACCATCTCATCTGTTGAGCAGTAGATGAGCTCTATTATGCTGTCTTCTATTTTTTCTCAGACAAAATGATTCTGCACATCAAAATGCTTTGATCTTGCATGGTACTGTGGGTCTCATGTGATAGTGATGGCTGACTGGTTGTCTTTGAAAATCAAGGTAGGATCTTCTTGATTATATCCCAACTCAGCTAGCAGGTTTCTGTTCCATATAGTTTGCCTTGTTGCATGTGCCAGAGCTGTATACTCTGCTTCTGTCAAAGACAGTGTAACAGTATTTTGTTTTTTTGAGCTCCATGCGAAGGATGCACCCCCAATAAGGTATGCATAGCCTGAGACTGACTTTAGATCATCTCGATTTGATGCATAGCTTGCATCAGAGTACCTGACACTGATCACTTTGGACTCTGCATTTTTTCAGAACACAAGCTTCAGATCCTGGGTTCCTGCAGGATATCTGAGGACACATTTTACTGCTGTCCAGTGCTCTGGTCCTGGATTTGATGCATATTGTCCTAGCTCCTGGGCTGGGTGTGCTAAATCAGGTCATGTCCCTTGTGCTGCATATAGCAATGATCCAATTACTGCTTGATATCTGGCCACATTCTCAGAGTTGGCAGGAGTATTTTCAGTTCATTTCCTCAGGATCTTGTTGGGATCAAGAGGTGTTACTACAGGGTGTGCATTCTGCATATTGAATTGTGTCAGAAGTCCATTAATGTACTGTGTTTGAGAAAGTCTAATGGTTCTGGCCTCCCAGTTTCTTTCTATTTCGATTCCAATGATTTTCTTTGGCTCTCCTAGGTCCTTTACATCAAACAGCTTCTGCAGCTCCCCTTTAACCTCTGCCATATCCTCAACAGTCTCTGTAAATATGAGTAAGTCATCTACCCATACTGTTATGATTGCTGTCCTTTCATTTCTGATGTGCTTGTACACACAGTGGTCAACTTCAAGCTTCGAAAATCCAATTTTCATCATGTTTCTGTTTAGCTCTCAGTTCCACTCATGGCCTGACTGCTTCAAGCCATAAAGAGTTTTACATAGTTGGCAAACTCATCTGGATTTATCATTGTAGCCTTATGGTTGCCACATGTTAGACCCAGACCTGAGTAACTCAAACAAAGGTAAACAATAAGTGGCTTCCCATTCAAGCTGTCCTTATTGAGTCCTTATGTAGTGTCTGAGCAGGGAGGTTCTGAGGTAAGTCTTAGTCAAAGGAGTTTGGTGAAAGTCTGGTATAGATAAACTTTAGCTTGAAGCTGGGTTGTAACCAGCAAGAGCTGTGCTACTTAAATACATTTGTCTGCTACTAAGTATAGATGTCCTCATGCTTGTCATGAGGCCATGATAGCTTAAACTAATAGTCCATCTCCTTGTGGCATGATAGGGGGGAATGAGTGTGATTGGGTGTGAAATAGGGGTGAGTTCATAACATTACCCCCTCGTTAAGACAGTTGTCCCGACTGTCACAAATCCAATCCTTTCTTCTCATTCCAAGTATTCCGAGATTAATTCTTGGGCATTCTCCAGGTTGTCTTCTTGAATCCATTGGTTTTCCTCATTTCCATAGCCCTTCCATTTCACAAGGTAGTCTGTCACTCTTCATCTCAGTTTATTCTTCCTCCTGGTGACAGTTCTTGTTCAAGAGTCGAGTATTGTCTTGACTTCATATTCCTCTTCTCTGTCTATGAGGTCAGGTGGTGGTTCTGAGTTTATTTCTTGGTTGGGGAATTCAGGTAGATGGTAAGGGGTTAGTAGTGCTTTGTTGAAGACTGGGTGGATTTTCCACTTTGCAGGCAGTTGGAGTTTGTATGTGGATGCCCCAACTTTTTGGAGGATTTTGAAAGGACTGACCTGTTTGTTGCCCAGTTTTTTCTTGGGTCTGGGTAGGTGTAGGTTAGTCATGTCCAGCCAAACTCTTTGTCCTTTTTCATATGGCTCTCTGTGGCACCTGTGCTTATCATATTGGTTTTTCATCTGCATTGCCACCTTTTCCAGGGCTTCCTTTGTCTCTTTGTGGATTTGCCTCATTTGGGTTATGAAGTCTTTGGCTGTGGGTGTCATGCCCTTATGTCTCTGGTCCCCCATTGTCGTTTGTGGGTGTTTTCTGTATATGACTTGGAACAGGGTTCTTCCCATGGTGGAGTGGATGTGGTTGTTGTGGGGAAACGCTGCCAGGGGTAGCCACTGTTCCCAGTCATCCTGTTGGTGGTTCAGGAAGAGTTGGAGGTATTTTTCGACTTCCTGATTTACCCACTCTGTTTGTCCATTGGTTTGCAGGTGGTACGCTGTAGATGGGTTCCTGTGGATGTTCAACATCGCATACAAGTCCCTCATGAACTTGGAGATGGATTGGGGTCCTTGGTCACTGATAACCTTGATAGGCATGCTGTGCCTTGCATAGACATGATCTCATAAGATTTTGGCCCATCCTTCTGACGATAACTCTGTGTTGCAGGAGATGGGCATGATTTCTTTTGAGAATCGGTCGACAATTACTAGGATGGCATCATAGCCATTGGATTCGGGGAGTCCGGTTATCATGTCAACCGAGATGTGTGTCCAAGGCTCTTCAGGTATCTGGTTTGGGTGGAGCAGGGCGGCCTTAGCCTGGGTGTGGGTCTTCGTTTGTTGGCAGGGCTCACAGCCTCAGACATAGCTTTCTATGTCTTTCTTCATCTTGGGCCACCAATATTCCCTTTGTACTAACTCCCTGGTTTTCTCAACTCCTGGGTGTCCAGCAGTGATATGGTCATGGCTCCTTTCAATGATTTGTCCCCTTAGTCCCTGGTCTCTTGGGATGTATATTCTTCCATTGTAGGTGAGGAGTTTGCCTTCTTGGGTATGCCCCTCTTGTGGTTGAGTGAGTCCACTATTCCATTGTCCCATTGTGCCTTGTCCTTAGTGGCTTCCTCTATTTCTTGGTGTTCTTCTTCTCAGGTAGGGAGGATCAGGGCTCACAGATGGTGAGCCACAAGGTGGTGCTCCTTGGGGAGGTATTCCCCCAGTCAGGGTTCTCAAGCGCCTCTTGGTCCCAGGCATCTTCTATATCTTGGCTCATGTCTTTGGCCATGGGGTGTTGGAGGAACATTTCTGGTTTCAGGACTGTTTCTCCTTCATTGTCCCCCTTTCCTTGGTTGTGATCAGCCCATCAGGAGAGGAGGTCTGCCTTCTTGTTGGTGGCTCCAGGCTTTGTGGAGGAGGGTGAAGTTGTATTCAGCGAGTTCTGTGATCCATCTCGCTTGTCATCAGTTGAGCTTCTGGGGCTTTTGGAAGTATTGGAGGTTTTTGTGGTCACTCCAGATCTCCACTGGGGTGGTTCCTCCTATCAGGTAGTGTCTCCACTCATCAAGGGCCAGCATAATGGCTAGCAGTTCCTTGTCATATATTTCATAGTTGCACTCAGTAATGGTGAGGGCCTTAGAGAGGAAGGCCATGGGTCTCCATTTGTGGTCTTGGATTTGCGAGAGGACCACTCCAATGGCTCCATCACTGGAGTCGGCCTCAATGCGGTAGGTCCCCCACTGATTGGGGATTGCAAGTACTACCTCCTCCACAATCTTCCTTTTCAACTCTTGGAAGGCCATTTGTTGGGCCATTCCCCAGACCCAGGGGGCATTCCCAGTCAATTGTGTCATTGGTCAGACTATTTTGCTGTAGTCCTGGATGAATCTTCAGTAGAAATTGGTGAACCCGAGGAAGGATTGGAGTTCCTTTTTCTTTGTCGGTGTAGGCCATTCCATTACCCCCTTGGTCTTGACTGGGTCCATCTGGATGGAGCCTTCACTCACCAGTACTCCCAGGTACTCCATCTCAAGGGTTTCAAACTCGCACTTCTCTGCCTTGAGGTATAGCTGGTTGTCTCAGAGTACTTGGAGTACTTGTCTAACCAGTCAGGCAGTGTTCTTCTTTGGTTTTCAACATTATGAGGATGTCGTCCAAATAAATCGTCACCTTCCTGGTAAGGATCAGTTCCTTGAAGATGTCATTCATTATCCATTGGAACATCACTGGTGAGTTGGTTAGTCCAAAAAACATGATAGTTGGTTTGAACAGTCCTCGGTTGGTTCAGAATGCCACCTTCCACTCATCTCCTTGTTTGATGCATACATTGTTATATCCCCATCATACATCCAGTTTGGTGAAGTATTTAGCACCCCTGAGTTTGTCCATGAGTTCTGAGATGAGTGGGAGGGGGTATCGGTTCTTAATGGTCATCTCATTTAGTTTGCGATAGTCCTGTACTGGTCAGAGCATCCCATCCTTCTTTTTGATGAAGAAGAAGGGGGACGCCATTGGTGACTTGCTGGGCTGGATGCATCCAGTGGCTAAGTTCTCCCCGAGGAATTTGTCCAGTTCCTCTTGTTCGACCATGCTCAGGGGGTAGATCTTGCAGTCTAGGGTGTTGGAGGCATGCGGTATGAGCTCGATGGCATGGTCCCATGGCTTTTGGGGTGGGAGTTCATCAAAGTTCTCCTTGCTGAATAGGTCCTGGTAGTCTCAGGCCCATTCTGGCACCATTTCCTTGAAGGTCTGCATTCCTCTGTTTCTGGTGTTCCTTGGCTGCCAAGTCATTGGCAACATGGGCTCAGATCTGGATCTCTTCTTCCATGTCTACTGCTAGTATCATCCCCCCTTCTTCTAGTTCCTCATCCCACGGGTCGTCCAGGTCTGCCTCAGGAAGGGGAAACGGGATCTTCCTGCAGTGGCATCTGGCGAAGGTGAGGCTGCCCGTCTTCCAGTTGATCAGGGGGTTGTGTCTGGCTAGCCAGTCATGGCTGAGGAAGATTTCCTTGGTTCCCAGGTCAGTGACAGCCAGGTCAATTTGTTCCTGGTGGTCAGCTGATCTTGAGTCTTAGTTCGACATAGGCCTCAATGTTTCCATCTCGATTTGCAGGTCCTATCAGCATTGTAGACTGGGATGGGGTGTAGGACTGGTCTGGTGACAAGGCCATGTTTTTCAATGAAGGTGTGGTTAATAGAGCTCCTGGTACATCTGCTATCAATGAGGGCAGATGCTGACAGAGTCTGTCAGGACTCTAGAGTCTCTATTTGTACCTTTGCCAATAAGTCCTTGCTGCTGCTTCAGACAGCATGAATGTATCTTTTTGGACCTTTAAGTTCTTCCAACCATTCCATTGTGGTAGCATATTGGGCCTGTCATAGTCCTGTCAGGAGTTCGGGGGTTACTTCATCCTGTTTCTGCTTGTGTGCCCATCCTTTCAGCTTGGCTTGGGCACTCTCATCTGGTTCTGTGATTACTGTGTGCCAGGTCCATTCAGCTCCCCAGGGTTTCAGCCATTCATTGGTCATCCATTGGGGCATGCAGGCCCCCTTCACTAGTCATGGTAGCAGACTTGCTTTTGCTGGCTGGGACACTTGTGACCTTGGGAGTGTGGCTCCCCTTGTTGGGATGAGGGGTCTGTTCGTGGGTGCTTCAGCTCACCCTTTTCTTCTTGTCCCCTTTCAGACCATTGGCATCATAGGCTGGGGCCAGGGTTCAATGTTCTATGGGACTCACCTGGGGTACCTTGGGGCTCTGTGAGTTAGAGGGCGCAGACTTGGCCACCTCCTCTTCTCATCCCTGAGCCAGGTTTACTCCCCCATTCACCAATTGGAGAGTGGGGGCATTCACTCCTGGAACAGGCACCTCCCATGGGAGCACACTTCTTCAGCCTGCATCAGGTCAGCAGGCAGTTGGGTTTCACAATTCCTTTCATTGTTGTCATGTTGGAATGGGTATATTCAAATGCACATTAGGTACAAGCGGTACTACAGAAATATCGTAAGTTCTTTTCTGACCCTTTGACAACGTACTAGTGCTAATATCATCTCTGGCCAAGCAAGTGGAATCACTCACTCGTTGGCCTTGTCTTTTATTTCCTCAATCTTGCTGCCCAAGTCTGACTTCTCCTTGGCATTTAGCTGTCTTTCTTCTTGATTGAGTCACACCTGTAGGGCTTGGATTTGTTCTCTCCCCCAGGGTCAGCATGGCTTGATGCAATTCTTGCTGATATGCCCCTTCTCATGGCAGTTGAAGCATTAGCCCTCACATTTGATGCAGTCTACACTCATTGGTTGTCCTTGCCTGCCATAGGTAATGCCCATCCTGGTCCTCCAGTGGGTGGAGGGTGTCATGGTTGGTGCCTTTGTTTGGCTTGTGGACAGCATCAGCTTGTGGCTGGTAGTGGTGGGCTTCTGGCCTTGTTGGTCAGCAGGGGCATATGGGGTGTAGGCCTGGTATCATTGGTATTCTTGATCAATGCCAATGATTCGTTCCCTCCACTCAGGGTACATCTGAGGGATTCACTGCCCAACTGAGATGATGCCTCAGATCGTTGGCTCCAGGACCCCTAGCCAAAGGGCCTCAACTAGGTGTCCTCATGCACTCTCATCGTGGTGCAATCCAGCCTTGCATGCTAGTTCCACGAGGTTGTTGAAGTACTCAGTGGCCATTTGCTTGTTGCAGTCCCACTTCAACTCTTTCATCTTCTTCTGGTGCTTCTCCTGTACAGCAGGACCAGTGAATCATCCCCAGAGCATGTCTTTGAATTCCTGCCAATGGGGGAAGCAATGGTGTCCATGGCTTCATGAGAGAAGGGTCATCTGTACTCAGGTGACCCACATGGCCACTATTCCTTCAGTGTGCGAGGCTGCAAAGACCACCCTCCTTGCTTCCAATTGGAAGGCATTTCCATGGGCCTCGAAATACAGTTCACAGGCCCTGAAAAATCAGTCCAAATCGTCTGACTCACCCTTGTAGGGTGCCGGTGATGAGCCTCAGGGCTCTGTATGCTCCAATTTGATGGATTTATCCCTTTAGCAGACTGCCAAACCAATCATTCCACAGGTCCCCATATATTCAATACAGGGAGACTCCAATGCTTTCCTGATGCCAATACCTCAGCAATACCCCAACAACACCAATTTTGACCTAAAGCCATGGATTTAGCACCACCATTACCACAATAGGACCTAGAGCACATTGCCAACATCTCTGGCATTGCTGCATCAAAGTGCACAGGCACAGCCACATGAGCAGAGCTTCTCGACATTGATCTGGTGATCATAGGGGCTTCATCACAGCAATTTGATGATTTCCACAGCATGAACAATCTTTGGCGACTTCGGAATTAATTGGTTATTGCTGTATAACCATGAGACATCGATGGACATTGTACTTTGGCGGTACTCAGCCATTTCCGATGAGTATTCTCAACTCCAACACTATGAACAAGGCATAGTCTAATACCGGAACTATGAAAATCAAAGGTGCAGACATGAATAAGACAACACACAAGACCTGCTGTATAGTCAGAAGGTCACAAACACATACATATGCTAATGCATAGCCTTCTAGATATAGCACAAGGACACCATTTATTTATATCTTACTATATAAACCTGGTAATTTCATACTGTACACTAGTTACTTCCTCTATTCCGTTCCCCCACATACACATATCGACTCGTTTACCTCAGTAACTCACCCAGCTTCGACAATACTGATAGTACATGTTTAATAGCGATTTTGTTTGCCACAAAGCCAAGCTTGACATAGTTAAAGCCGAGATGCTTCACTACCATCCATTGACTTAAAACCTTGACTCTTGTCATTGTTTTACTTCATTACTGGCATTTGCTCAGTGTTAGTAAGTGATAACCATGCAGTACTCACCTCTTTTAGTTTTATAGGAAAGAATTAGCTTCAATTTCACAAGATCAGATTAGTTTTAAAAGTTTTCATTTTCACAAGACATTAGCAAACCCATTTGGGTGTCAAGAGCAGACGAATAGTATTGGATAGTTGTAGGGCAGCTCTATTGTGAGCATTGCAAGGATAGGTTTTGAACAGATTTAATATTGACAGATTGACAGATATAGGGCAGCTCTATTGTGAGCTTCACAGGAAATAGTATCAACCAGTTATAGGAATTGATTTGTCAAGAGATAGGACCAGACTTCCTGGACAAAGTATAGTTTGACAGAGATTGACAATTTATAGGAATTAGGAAGAACAGAATTGTCACAGATAAAGCTGAGACATAAGCAGATAAAGCCAAGGAGACCAGAAATAAAGACAAGACCCACTATTGCACTGCCATAGCCACAGAAACATCAACACAGACCCATACCAAGATGATTAGGAGCTCATTTAATACCGTCATTACCAACAGTACTCTTACACATCCCTGTTTGTTTCCCATCCAGTTTCAGTCCTTACATCTTCACACTAGTGCTTCTAACTTGACCACTGACTCAGAGGTCGGCATCTGTAGTAACTTCTCATGAGACATAGAGAGAACTCCCCCCAAAGATGGAAGCCAGTGAATGTAGGACAGCCTGATTTGTCCAGTACTGAATATGTCGTGTTTTACCAGTGGAATCGACCCATGTGGGTACTCAGAAAGCTTGCACACAAACATACAACACACCCAAGAGGACTTACAAACAAAGACTACTTGTTCTGTAATTCCCAAGCCAAGAAGGCATTTCCATGGGCTTCGCAGTGCGATATTCCAGGCTCTGAAAATTCACCAGTTTGTTCGGAGATCACCCATTGATAGGGTGCATCACCAGTACCCAGATGAGAATCGGTCTTCCCCAGTAGGGGTCTGCATCTCCTGCTGGGAGTGCTGGGTTGGTCGGGGGCCAGGCACCTCCTGGATTGGCAGGTCTTGGTAGGGAGGCAAGGTCATCATTGTAGGTGATGCTTGCATCTCTGCTGGTTGGGTTGGAGCCTGGGGTGCCTGGCCTTCATACTGCCTGGTTCTGGGGTATTCCTTGGGCTGGTGGAGGAGTGGCCTTGGGGACCCACAGGGTCTGATCTATGATCTCATATCCAAGCCTTCACAGGACCTAATAGTAGTTGTAGGCCTGTTCAATCTCCCTGGGCTTGGCCTTGCCTTCTTTAGCTTCTGGAGGTATGTGTACAATCTGGTTACCTCCTCCTTGTATTCCACTCTGACCTCACTGGGGAGGGTGGCCCCTTGTTTGATCTTTTCCTTGATGTTGGTGTCAGGGTCAGCTTCTGGTGCCTGCATCTGGGAGGGTCCTGGGGTTGGCCCTTGGGGAGGTGTTGCCATTGGGGTTTCATTGTTGTTGACTTTGATGACCTCAGGTGGAGATCCGGCATTTGATCCCAGGATCTCACTGGAGCCACCCATTAGGTGGCCCTGGTCACTTCGGTGGTTCAGCAGTGTCAGAGGTAACATTCTCCTCTGCCTCTTCTCTTCTCAGTTGTACCCAGTGGTGTATAGCATCAGCACCAGTTTGTAGGTAGTGTGGGGTTGTATGAACACTCCCTATGCACTGTATCTCCAATTGACTTCTAAGTAAGCAAGCCACTCTACCTCCATCTTGATGTATTGTGGGTCACTACTTCTGAAGAGAGTTCCTCCCTGTGTTTTGATTACCAGGTTGTACTGCTGCAAATGGTCATGTATTTTTTTGTAATAAGTATGAAATTCCCATTGCAGCCATTCCTTCTGCTGCTCCTTCCTGTCTGTCAGGGCCAACAGCTCTTCTTCTTTGGAGTTGAAGTACCAGCTCAGTACCACTCTGCTAGAAGTCACAAGGTCCCCCCCGGGGGAGATTGAATATGTCCCCATCATCCAGTTCAGATCCTTTGGCATGAAGCTGATCGAAATCGATGTATTCATCAGGATCGGTGGGTTTGAATTGTCCGCTGAAGAGGCAAGTCGCTGCGTGCAGCCAAAAAGGACTCAAAATGCAAGCAGAGACTACAGACTCTGAATCACACTCTAACCCTCAATGCTACAACCACACACAACAACCACACACTCTTTAGTTCGTGGGGGATTATAATGCAATAGAAGCAAGCAGTAGAATTGATAAGACAGGCTCTAGGACCTCAAATACGCTTTAAATGGGTGTGCTCTCCAATTTTCTAGACTTTTGTTACAAGAGGTGGCAACTTTGTTGCCAGGCCTCAAGGCAATATCACAAATGCACCATCCCAGATGCAGAGTGCAACACAATTCGCTCTCAAAACACACAAAACTAACCCAAACACAATGCACTCTTCCAAGAGATGCTCCCAAACACAATCCACAAGAGCCACTGGGTTTGAACCAATGCGCTCTAGCTTCTTAACCGATCATAACTCCACAGGGTTTGAACCTGTGCCAAGTCAGAGACACCCAAAAACACAATAACACTGTCCCACAAGCCAAAGGGTTTGAACCTCTGCCACTTGGGGAAAAGAGTGCAAGCTAATCAGCCCAAAGGGTTTGAACCTCTGCCAACTGTAGCTCCATGTGTCACCTGAAACCCTTCACACATGAGAGTGCAAGCGCTCTGGCCTCCCTAATGTCCCCTAGATGAACTTAGAGTTGATCACACTTCACACAGAGCTTTTACTGCTGTGAACCAATCTCTATATTCAAAGTCCCCCCCTGCACCAAGCTGAGAGTGTCAACTTTTGCTTACACACTACACAGTGGGCACCAGCTGGGAACCTTCTATACTACTGTGTGTCTACCATATTTATATGTGCTCTCCATTACCAATTGGATCTACATATTGGGTAAAGGTCTGTGAACCATTGAGTGCTATTCCTGCATGTCCGAAATGCCTCCATCCAGCATTATTCTGACTCATTTCGGTCCAGCTATCGGATTTGAGTCCGACTGAGTCGCTGCCTGTTTAGCAGAGAGTCCTTTTTATATTTCTGAGCAGCATGTGCTATTTCTGAGCATCGTTTTCAGGAGAGCACACCTTCCATGTGCTTCCCTGTCATCACCAGTCTGAGGGCACATGTGGTTTTAATCTTCCTGTACAGCCACTGTGCCATAGGTCTAGAGTGGGGGCCATTCTCCTATGATATCATTGTGCTCTCCTGTGCCTGTTGATCTCTGATCAACATCTCCCCTCTGATTGCATCATAAACACCAATTTCTTTGAGTAGAGCACTGCTAGTGTCAAGTACATTGCCTCCATGGCCAACAAAACCCATCTGGTGTCTTGTTAAGACCTGAGCCTTGTGCTCCACCTGCTGTCACCTTTAGCACTGTAACTGCTTACACTCTATACACAAGAGTGCACCCTTAGATGTTTATTTGGTTCACATGGACCCTTGCATCGTTTTAATTGCCTATTATGTTCACAATTTCATGGGTAGACAGCCACTTGGCATGTCACCACTATTGGACTTGGGGGTTGGGGGACCAGTATGTCTGGGTGCTCACTGAGCTCGCCAGTTGCCGATGACCTGCTTGATGCCTCTTTTGGTCTCAGAGTGGGTTGGGGATGTGGGGTCAGGGTTTGCTGGGATCCATTGTTTGTAGGGGTTGGTGAGCTCGTTGATACTGTTGACAGTGGATTCAATGTAAGAGCAGACTGAGGCTTCAGGGGTGGGATTCTCAAGCTCCACAGCTCTTCTCTGGTTATACTCCCACTCAAGGTCAGCAAGTCTTTCCTTCTTGTCATGGGCAATTCTTTCACATTCTGTGTGAACATTGGTGACAGGGTGTCCCCTGAACTGGAGGACAGTGGTCTTGGGGGGGGAACCATCACCCTCAACCATACTGGTGGAGGGTCTTCCATCTTTGTCATGGCTGGTTCCAGAAGGCCCAGCCACTGGTGGGCCTTCTGGTAGTCCCTCGCTATTTCCTGGGAGAGGGTTAACAGGCTGGAGGGGGTGGGGTCGTGAGATAGGGATTCACCCCCTGCTCCTCTTGTCCAGGCTGGCTAGGGGGAGGAGGGAAGAGCCATCCTGGTAGTATTGGTAGGAGAGGCAGGAGCCTTCCCTTTCCCTTTGTCTCTTCAAGGTGGGGAGGTTCTGGAGGATTCTCTGGCAATGCTAGGGGTGAGGGAGCTCACTGCTCCACTTGGTGGGGCAGGGAGGGGTCCTGTCAGGGCTGGGGGTCATGGTGGGAGACTGGCTGCTTGTCAGCCAAACCTGGGGAAGGGTCATCCATTGATGAACCTCCACTTTCCCTTGGCTTGCCACCAGTTTTTAGCCAGCTCCCCAGTTTCAGCAGGCATCATTGCTGGGGGGAAGGTTTGGTGATCTTGGTGGAGGACTTGTCACTGTCCTCTGATGTCAACCTGTTTGAGGCCAAGTCTGCCATCATGGTGGATGATCAGTGGGACCAGTGAAGAGGCAAGTCACTGCATGCAGCCAAAAAGGACTCGAAATGCGAGCAGAGACTGGTGACTTGAATCACATCTTTAGCCCTTCTAAAGGAGACACTCTTTAGTTTGGGGGATGCATAGTGCGATTGAAGCAAGCAGTGAGGGCTCATTGATAAGACTGTTTGGCCTCAGAATACACTTCAAATGGATGTGCCTCTCCAGGTTTTCAGTGACTTCTCTAGCTAAATGACTTTCGACTACAGACAGGTAGGCGACTTTGTCACTGGGCCTCAAGTGCAATAACACAAGTGTACTGTTCCAGATGCAGAGCACAATGCAGATTCGACTCTGAAAACTCAAAAAACTAACCAAAACCAATGGCTCTCAAGAGATGCTGTCCAAACACAATCTCTTTCAATTTGAGCAGGGAGGTTCTGAACCAATGCACTCTAGCTTCTGAACTGATTTAACTGAAAGTCTGGTTTGAACCTTTGCTCGAAGTCTGATAAACTGACCAAAAAGACCATGCCACAAGCCAAAGGGTTTGAACCTCTGCCAACCGTAGCTTCACATGTCACAAGAAACCCTTCAGACACAAGAGTGCAAGCGCTCTGGCCTCCCTAATGTCCCCTAGATGACCTTAGGCTGATTGGGTGTGGACATAGGGGTTTCTGATGACAAGATAGGGGTGAAATTGTAACACTACTCCAAGTGAACCATTTGGGAAAGTGTCAACTTTTGATGGCACACTACACAGTTGGAGCCTTCCAATTTTGTCTGTCTACTAGATGTCTTTTGTCAAGATTATGCAGTGGTTCTCCAATCCTAAATGACTCTGAAATGAAACTAATAGACTGTATGAGAAAGAAATGTATCCTTATGCTTTAGATAGACAACTGGATTGCATAAAAATATTTGCTGCAAAATGCATCATGTAATCCACAATCATACATATTTCCTTGTGTCAGGACCTAAAATCACCAATTCCTTTAGCAACTGTGGAATGCAAAAGAGACAATTTACCTTTAAATGTTGTCCAATTGGCTTCAACTTTTTGGTTTCTGAAATGCTTTTTGTGATGTACACTCGCATTTAAGAATATTTTGCAAAGACTGGATGTCATCATTATGAAGTTTGCCAAGGGAATCCATAATAAGAATGTAGCATCTTAAAGGAGAAATGGCTCCATGATCTTATTAAGACTGAAACAATCAAAGACTTACTTTTCACTTTTGAGGTTGGAACTATTGTGTGGTAGTGCACCACTAGGATTATATATGATTGCAAGGTACCAGTGTAAGCTTTCACTGTCATGAATTGGTATTATAAGATATGTCTTCATGAAGACATCCACATCAGATGTCCAACATTCAATGCCTGCATAGTTACTTTTAAAGCTCGATTTGCAACAGTGTTTAGACACATTTGAAAAACCAACCTTTTTAACCTTGTGAACCAAAAAGAACTAAAAATATAAGTTCAGTTCATAACAGCAGCATTCTTTCTACCAAGCCTTTCTTGTGCCAATCTACATGAAATCACTATGATGTCTCCCCAACTGGAAGAAACTTACCCTAGTCTGACTGCAATCAAAGTGTCATTTAGAAATTCATTGCCGTGTAATCAATCAATGTCAGATTTGAATATATCAATGCCACCTCTTGTTAGCCAGGGGTAAACTAGTAGCCTTTGCAATAGCCATCAGAGTACAGCAGATGTATTGGCAATAGAAACAAACAATTCAGAGGGAGAAACTTTGGCTTGTGGAAGAGTGTTCTTCACCATTCTTCTATTACGAAAATAATGAGGAGATAATTATTTGTTAAAGCGGTGATGAGCCTCAGGGCTCTGTATGCTCCAATTTCATGGATTTATCCCTTTAGCGGACTTTCAGCAAACCAATGATTCCACACAAGCCCATATATACTTTATAGGGCTTTTCCGATGCTTTCCCGATGCCAATACCTCAGCAATACCCCGACAACTCCAATTTTGACCTAGAGCCACGGATTTAGCACCACCATTACCACAATAGGACCTAGAGCACATTGCTGACATCTCCAGCATTGCTGCATCAAAGTGCACAGGCACAGCCATGTGAGCGGAGCTTCTCAACATTGATCCGGTGATCATAGGGGCTTCATCACAGCAATTTGACGATTTCTGCAGCACGAACACCCTTTGACAACTTTGGAATTAATTGGTTATTGCTGTATAACCACGAGACATTGATGCACACGATACTTTGGCGGTACTCAGTCATTTCCGACAAGTATTCTCAACTCCAACACTATGAATAAGGCATAGTCTAATGCTGGAACTACAAAAATCAAAGGCGCAGACACGAATAAGACAACACACAAGACCTGCTGTATAGTCAGAAGGTCAGAAACACATATGTTAACACATAGCCTTCTAGATATACCACAAGGACGCCATTTATTTATATCTTACTATATAAACACGGTAATTTCATACTGTACAGTTAGTTACTTCCTTTATTCCATTCCCCCACATACACACATCAACTCGTTTTACCTCAGTAACTCACCCAGCTTCGACAATACCGATAGTACACATTTAATAGCGATTTCGTTCGCCACAAAGCTGAGCTTGACGTAGTTAAAGCCGAGACACTTCACCATCATCCATCGACCTAAAATCCTTGACTTTCATCATTGTTTTACTTCGTTACTGGCATTTGCTCAGTGTTAGTAAGTGATAACCATGCAGTACTCACCTCTTTTAGTTTTATAGGAAAGAATTGGCTTCAATTTCACAAGATCAGATTAGTTTTAACAGTTTCATTTTCACAAGACATTAGTGAACCCATTTGGGCATCAAGAGCAGACGAATAGTATTGGATAGTTGTAGGGCAGCTCTATTGTGAGCATTGCAAGGATAGGTTTTGAACAGATTTAGTATTGACAGATTGACAGATATAGGGCAGCTCTATTGTGAGCTTTGCAGGAAATAGTATTGACCAGTTATAGGAATTGATTTGACAAGAGATAGGACCGGACAAAGGAAACAAAGTATAGTTTGACAGAGATTGACAATTTATAGGAATTAGGACAAACAGAATCGTCACAGATAAAGCCGAGACATAAACAGATAAAGCCGAGGAGACCAGAAATAAAGACAAGACCCGCTATTGCACCGCCATAGCCACAGAAACATCGACACAGACCCATACCGAGACGATTAGGAGCTCATTTAATACCGACATAATACCACAGACGTTTTACACATCCCAGTTTCTTTCCCATCTAGTATCCCAGTTTTACGACACACACCAGACCAGATAACAGAGACCAAAGGTGACTCAGAGCATCGGAATCTGTAGTAACTTCTCACGAGACTAGAGAGAAGTCCCCAACCAAAGATGACAAGCCAGTCAATGTAGGACAGCCTGATTCGTCCAGTACCGAATATGTACAGTGTTTTGTCAGTGGAATCGACATGAGTACGGAGGTACTCAGAAAGCTCATGCACAAACAAACAACACACCTGAGGAGTGGCTTACGAACAAAACTAGTTGTTCTGTAATACCGACACAAAGCTGAGACACCGCTATTTCCATTTTGGTTCTTCGCACTGCGATATTCCAGAAGTATCCGACAACTATTCACCAGTTTACGTTCAGAGATCACTAAACCATCTGACCACCTCATCAACGTCAAACATCTCGATGCCTGGTACACGTATTTTTATCTTCTAGGGTTGTGGGCAATGCTGTCAGGTGGTCTAGATCATAGACAACGACCTTAGGTTTTGTCCTGACTTTGGTAGAGATCCTTTTCATAAGTTATCTTTTTGTTTTGAGGACTTAGAGACTGATCTAGATGTTCTTTTTACTTCATGTTTGGTCTACTGTCATGGCTGTGTCCCCTAGATTTGACTTAGTGTGTCTGTTTAGGTGGGGAATAGTCTTCTGATTCAAAGGCATAGAGGGTTGGCCCATCCAGGTACCGTCCCTGTGTCTGTTTTGACTCCAGGTAACTCAACAACCAATCTAGTAGTAAGCTATCAGTGTGAAGTCTCCACTATAGCCCTCAATACAGCATCTAGATCGCAAATAATGCTTTATTTTTGCAAAATTTGTGGGTAGCCTGATACCCAGTGTATCACTGGAATGCCTCCCTATGGCATCATTCTGACTTGTTTATTTCCGGCCTTCAGATTTGAGTCCTACTGAGTCACTGCCTATCCAGCAGAGAGCGCTCCTTATGTTTCCAAGCAGCATGTGCTATCTCCAAGCATCGCTTTCAGGAGAGTGCACCCTCCACATGCTCCTCTGTTATCCCCCAGTCCAGGTCCATGTGCTGTTTAAGTTCCCTGGTCCCATTTCATCTTTTAGGTTACATTTTCCCTGGTACCAGGCTTTCCATTTGCTATCCTGAGTGTTCCTGCACTGCCATGATCTCCAAGGTCTGGAGCACATTGTTTCCTTATGATATCACTGCGCTCTGGTGTGCCTGTCGATCCTTGATCGCCAGTTCATGTCTGATCGCATCAGCCCATGATCTTTTAGTGGAGTGGGCCATGTCTAGTGTCAACTGCATTGACTTCATGGCCAGTTTGACCCTTCTGGTGCCATTCTGGACCTAAGTCTCATGCTCCACCTGTCATCAGCTCTGGCTGGTCAGTCACCTACACCCTATCAGTGAGAGCACACTCTGAGGGGTGGATCAATCCCATTTTAGGGGTGCCAG